>JAAEAF010007873.1:35436-111336 GCA_011037195.1 Triatoma infestans
ATTCTCTTTGCTGTGGATGGGTGCTATTACATAACTCTACAAGTCCATCCCACATCTCCAAGAGAGAGAGAGAGAGAAAACCCAAAATCATATAAAAATGGCAATACATAATGTAGCGTGCATATTTGTTGTGTTTGGTTCCGCAGAGCTGGAAAGCATCAGAGAGATATTTTTTCCATGATAGCTTGGCTTCTTTTCGCGGTCATCAGGATGTTTTTTGTCAAAACATTGATTAGACATTGCTGTTAGAGCAAATTTCAGAATAGTAATAGAAGCGGGTGGGGGGGGGCCTCATTCCACTGCGACCTACAAATTGAGGTCTATTGTGGATCCCTTAAGTTACAGAACAGCCCCCAGCTTTGCCCTCCTAATCAATCCTAGCAAAGCTGAGAGCGGCTCCGTCATGAAGCTTTCAGCTTCGGGATTGCCCGTCCCCAATTGAAGAAACCTAATCCTCGCCAGGCCGGCGCACTCACAAAGGATGTGCGCCGGGGTCTCCTCCTCTACCTTGCAGAATCGACATGCCGCACTATCCGCAAGTTGTAGGTGGTGCATGTGTCTATTCAGCTTACAATGCCCTGTTAGTAGACCCACAATTAACCTTATATCCCTTCGGGTCTGGCTCAGTAGGTCTCTGGTAAATTTAGGCAAATGTCTTTTAATGAAGAGCTTTGCCTGCCTCTGTCCTGGTGTTCCCTCCCACCAACGCAGACGCTGATCTTCTATCCAACCCCTGATAGAAGTTTGAATGAGACTCCTGGACAAGTTAGAGCAAATTTTGTTGATACACTCAATGAGTAGTTCCAAATTCAAATATTCCAAGGGATTACATAGAAATAGTTAAGACTATAGTGGGCACAATTTTGACAAAATAAACACCCTGACTCATTTTTCGGTTGGAAATTATGGCATGGAAGAAATATTGCTTTAAAAAAACCTCCGATTGTAGAAATTTGTTATTCATATTTACAACGCGCTAGTGTATTTAAAATTTAAAAAAAAATTTAAGATATAATTAAACCTAATAATTCTTTAAAAAAAATTAATTTTAAATGAAACGAATATATTATTCTAAATTATACATAATATTTATTAATGTAAAATATTTTCACATGAATGATGACGAAATTTCATTAAAAAACACAAATTCATTGAGAAAATATGTTTCCGATAGATAAGATAAAAAATAAATACTTAAGCCGGCGGCGTTCAGGTGAAATTGTCTTCATTAAAAGATAAATAAATAAATAAAATTTATACTACCTATTTTTATTTTTATATCTTACCTGTTTGGTTACTTCAAAGATTATCTACTTGAATGTACATTTCATCATTTGCGTAAGTTATCATAACTACGTACATTAAATGAAGTTAATGTTTTTATTTTATCTTATAAATAAGATAAAAGAAATGTTAGAGTAAAAAAGTAGGTACCCACTTTAAAAAAAAAAAAAAAATCTGGTATGGAAAACTTTCTCTTAATACGACGAAATTGCAAATTTTCTTCACACTTAACAATTCTTATTAGTGTTAAACTGAGAAAATCAATTCAATAAAGTCGCACTAGCGGTCAACCGATTTCCTACAACATATTTAATTCTAATTAATATTATTTAGATGATAGAATTGTGTCATAAACTGAAATAGCACTTTAGAGCAAAACCTAATCCTACCCCTTCCTCAAAAGTGCCATTAAATGAATTTTCCCAGAGAAATGTTTTAAATTACAGTTATCGCTCTTTGTATGTATAGTTGTTTGATATACTACGTTTCAAGAAAATCATTGGAGACGTTTTTTGAGAAAAATCTCAAAAAACTGGGGAAAAAAAAAACACTTAGTAAAGTGGCCCTTCAGGTTGATAGATTTTGCCCGAAATATTCTTCTTCTGATGCGGTGGTAGTTATACTAAACGGATATCAATTTTAAGATTCCTGTAAATTTTCATTTTTGAGATATTTTCACATACACACGCCATTTTCTAAAAACCACTTTTTTTGGACTCAGGGGAACTCAAAAAATGTGTCCGAAAAACCTAACAGCCTTTAACAGCAATTAGAGAAAGTAACAAAATGAGTATTGTAACGCAGCCAGTGGTGCCATCTAGGAAAGGAATTAGGAACCTTAAGTTCTCTTAGTGGCCGCTAGGAAGCGCTGGCGACGCGCTCTAGTTATTTCTGGAAGGATTGAGAAGATTCTACACCGGTAGAAATAGTGGGACTGCAGAGAGTTTTGGAGTGTTCTCTAGTTACAAACGAAGTGTACGTTTGTGGAAAGTGTATAAAAAGTGAACAAAATGAACTTTTGTGGTTTAAACTGTGAATTAATTATTATTAAATGTTATATTTTGTAATTTATTGTGTATAACAATAAATTGGTGTTTTTCTTTATTGAACTTTAGAGTATTTTATCTATACGTACCCACTTATAACTAGTTACAGTAGCTAGTTCGGAAGGAAAAACGTTACACTATATTAATGTATGTGCTTTGAACGATGACACAGTTGTTCTCATTTTGTTTATCAAACAATTTGAATATTAGGCGAAACCGTTTAGAATGACCTAGGTTAATATATAAAAATTGTAATTAATTTATTATGTCTATTGTCCATGTTATGTTGTTGCGTTTTTTATTATTATTATATTATTATTTGCATGTTTCAGAATATCCGAAGATCATATAGGAGCCAAATTCTAAATTTTGTCCATTCAAGCATAAAAGTAAGCAAGACTTTCGAGTTCAGGCTAATGTTTGTTCACCTAAAAATAGTATTATTTTTTTTTTTTTTTAATTTAAGGCGCGTCAGCATCTATGGTCATTGGCACCCGGAGCCTTCTCAGTGCACTGCCGGCCTCCGGACAGTGTTCTCTCCTTACAGACAATACTGTCCATTACCGGGCAGTGAGCTGTAAAGGCTCCTAGGAAGAAAAAAAGCTAAGGGTACCACAGCTGCATTCGACCCCGAGTCCTTCGCGTGGAAGTCCAGTACGCTAACCACTTAGCTATTCCCTTCTCTATAAAATGAAAATAGTATTATTTTACTTCTTCTTACTTCTAGTTAAGAGGAAGTATTGGGATTGTGTCAAATTTCCGTAATTGAGTTTTTGTTTAGGTCCCATGAGTAGGAAAAAAATGTTTTATGTGTGTGCATATATGTATGTATGTCTGTGAACAATATATTCCAAAAACGAAAAGTCCCAGGAAGCACGAACTTGATAATTCAGTTTAGCTACCACCATCGGCATCGAACTGAAGTTTCAATCGAATCAATTCATCAACCTTTCATGAGTAAGACTTCATTATATTTTATTTTAATGTTTTTGAAAACGACTGTAACAATTTTCTTTAAAAACTTGGAATGATAATTGCACAGATATAGAAAAAAAATGGTCAGGCCTTAAAAATTATAATGAGATGTTTCTAAGGCAATGGCCAGACGAGTTTTTAAAGAAAAAGAATTCTTTGATGCTCTACTTTTCGGGTACCATTGCTGCCCTTCTTCAGGAGCTCTGTGAAATTTATAAAATAGAGCTCAGTAAATAAAATAAAATGATATTAACTATAAGAGAAAATATAAACACACACAACTAGTACACTAAACACACTTACTCTGGAAGACTACTACACTTCCATTCAGACCAATCTCAATTATCAAAAAAACCATCCAAAACTACACAAACAAACCTCCAACGCAGGACCACTAAAACATTCCACCTAACACGAATACTGAACCTCCCATTTACCACTCGCTCACCTTCATTAGTCCTATTTCCAATAGAACCAATACCCTAAAAAACCCTAAAAGGCAACAGCCCATGAAGGGCCACGGCTTGCCAGACAGTGATTTGAATAGGGGGGCGTGTGGTAAGCACGCCGCAGTTCCCACGCCGTTTAGTTCCGGCCTTCGCTACCTAGGGCGCTACTAACTGTAGCATCACGATGCTGGGTCAACACCGACTTTTGCCCTCACGGGAATCGAACCCTGAATTCTCGCACGAAAGGCGAGTGCTCTAGCCACTAGACCAACGCGTGAGGACTTGAAAGAATGTATAAAATTCTCAAAAACTTTATCCCCAATCTCTGAAAAGGCTTCTCCCCCACCAACAAACTGAATAAAATCTTCTCAAAAATTAAAGACCCTACTGAAAAATCTAACGAAACACATACAGTATACAGTGTATTACACCCAACTGCAACGCTTGCTACCCAGGTGAATCCTAACAGTTTTTACAGAAAAGCCTCAGACAGCATGAACTAGACATTATCAACCAAAAAAACTGACAGCACTGATCTCTCTAAACATGTTCTGACTTTTAATCATTTAATAATCCTGACTTTTCAATTGATTTCAATAACCCTTCCATTTTAACCATTTACCCCAACCATTCAAAACCGCCTACTATCCGAATCCTTAAGAATTGACCTCCATCTGTATTCTATCAATTTTAAAAAAAGACAAAGAAATCATAACTTCAAACTTATAACAATATTTTTCTAATCCTAAAAAATGATATTCGCCAGTAATTTGTTCTTCCAAATTTGAAATTGCCGCGCCTCACTACAAACATTTTCATATCCCCCCCACCTTTTAACAGTGTTTTCAAATTTTTAAGAAATACTCTCTCTTCATTTCAATCTCAACGTTCTCAATGTACACTCCCCTCCTACTCTAAAGGTATCTTTATCTGTTTTATATTTTCTCTTATTGTTAATATCATTTCATTTAATTAACTGTCACTTCTGTGTCATAAATTATATTGTTAATATTTCTTTAATTAAATTTTTTTTTTTTGTTATAAATCTATGCATTTTTTCTTAACTACATTACTGTACAATAATGTATTTTCTCTAAATAAATTTTATAGAGCTTCTGAAGGAGGGCACCAATGGTAGAGCAACAAAGAATTCTTTTTCTTTAAAAAAAACTCTTCTGGCCATTGCCATACAAACATCTTATTACATTTTTTGAAAAAAAAATTGATTTTATAAAATTCTTAGTAATCTATGGCGTTAAATTTTCACATGTTATTTAGTTTGTTCAATAATGTTGGCGCTGATTAGTGGAGTATAATGAAAATCAAGACTAATCACACTACATGCCTGGGTAGTGTTAGAAATAAATGAGCATAACTTGAAGTGTAAAGAGAGAATATGATATTTTTATTATATATAATTACTACTAACTGCAGTTAAAGAAAGCAGTGTAAGTGTTTCATACAATCTTCATTTTTTTATAATAGTTTTTTGTGAAAATTTATTTTAAGACATTCTGGGGAGCTACTACTTATAGCTAAACTGTCATTTCTGAATAATTACGGTTCCACTATGTTGAAGATATGATTATTAAGGACAAGTTATAAGCATTTATTAAAAAAATTCATACTTCGAAGATTTGTGAATTAGACCTCCTAAGTACTGCACTAAGAATGTGCGGAAGGAGGGTGTTTTCTATTTTTTTCACTTCCTTATTAGTAATAAATAGTGAAATAAATTTACATTCCAATAAAACTATTAATGAAAATTATAAAAATGTAGATTTTTTTTTTCCCTTTATTCACATTCTGTAAAGAAGATAAATCAGAATCTGTATGTTCCACTTCGATGAGTGAAAAGCTTTTGAAAGTCCAACACTACTTGGCTAATAAGCATCATCATTCACAGGGTGGCTTCATGATTTTTCAAATTATAATATATTTTTTCAATTGTACATCAATCGGCAGAATCTAAACTTAATAAAATGACTCTTTTGAGTATAGTAAAAACCTAATTCCTTCACCAAAACTTTTCTAAAGCGAAGTTAGTGTATTTCTAATTAAAAATATGTAGATGATAGAATTATATAGAAGTATCTGTTAGTTGGCTGATCGGCTGAAGGGTATACAAAAAAAACACCAAAATTTTTCTTTCAAGTGTTTTTTATTAGTAACCCGACGTTTCGACAAACATTGTTTGTCTTCTTCAGGGGCTATCTTAGATTGAAAAATATTTGTATGTTCTATCATTACATGTTCAATGAATGTCCATTGTCACAATGACTGTCTTGGTTTTCACTTGCCGTCATTCAACTTCCAGCGAACGAAACTATTGGGGACTTGTCGTGGCAGATTTAAGAACAATTTAAGATATCAATTGGACACGATCGACTATAGTAAAGTAGTTCAAGGCCAAATTTTTTAACTGATCCCAAACTTCTGATCGGCAGTCTTAAGGGGCGGCAATTTATCTTTTTGTCCGTGGCGACGTAACCGCTAGAGCGGGAGCTGCCTGGAGATGGAGATATACATAGTAATAACAAGTTTTGAGATTTTACGCATTCATATTGCAGGGTAACTCAAATCATTATTTTTAATGAAAATTCTACATGATTGTAATGCTTCGTTTCCATATTAGTAATAAGTGAAGATGCGTGACTTACAGCTCTTGTTTTTTACGATTGACGACATTTTAAATATTAAGCTGATATAAATTTATTGGCAAAAAAAATACTAATTCATTTTTACACAAATTTATATGAAATATAAATGACTTAAACATGTTCAATAAGAAATAAATCCATAATTGCCATATTGAATTATAAAATATAACAAAAAAGCTGAATAAATTTATTGGCAAAAAAAATACTAATTCATTTTTACACAAATTTATATGAAATATAAATGACTTATACATGTTCAATAAGAAATAAATCCATAATTGCCATATTGAATTATAAAATATAACAAAAAAAAACAAACATTAATTTCAATATAATGAATGACCTCTAGTGTGATTCTTACTCCTACCTAATCTTGGCGGCTGTCATTTCTATACAACGATGAAGTAATATCAATATAGGGGAGTGTTTCTGACTCTACAGATGGCCATCATCATGTAACTCAACCAATCGAATGAATTGTATTGAGTTGAGTTTGAGTTTGATAAGAGATCTTTGCATATGACGGCTTGATTGCTCTTTGCAAAATAACTTGAAATGTAATGAATATAAATGGGATTTTGTTAGTCTCAGAACGGGTTCTCCAGCTTTATATTTATGATATTTAACTTATTAAAATATATTTTTAAAAAAATCTTTATAATACTTCAACAAAAAGCATGAAAAAAAGGAAAGACATTGGTATGTTATTTTCTGGGATCATAGAAAAAATTTAAGTGGAGTTTTTTACCATTTTTAAGGCCCATGACACGTCTTGCTCATACTGCTGTTAATACAATTTATGCAATAATAAATTTTCTTGATACCTCAAAATTTACTCGTTTGTCTAACATAGTGAACAGTGTGGAAGGTCACATAACCTATCCAGGTACGTATAGAAATAAATTAATATTGTAGTCCAGGAGCCATTATTATAGACAAATATAACCTTTCAAATTTAACGAGAATAACTTCTAGAAAAATGTTACAAATAGAAGTGGTAGGTTTTCCTATGCAGAGGAAATCGTTATAGTCGTTTAAAAAAAAAAAAAACTTTTTCGGTTTATCAGTGAATCAGTATACTGATTCTCTTAATATTTAGAATTCTACCAATATGTATTAAAGATTTATAGGTGGTAGAAACATACGTTATACACATATGGTACTTCAGAGGAAAGCTACTTGTTAATTACCGCCATAAAAAAAAAAACTTTCCCCGAAAAATTTGTTCTAGTAAAAACAAGGTATTTGGATATGTAGATAGATAGCATACGAATTTTAAAAAAAATCGTTGGAACCATTTTAGAGATAATTGCAAAAACTGAAGAAAAAAAAAAAATATTTAGTAAACTACTGCTTCTGGTTGATGGATTTTATCCGATATACTGCTGTTAATACTATTTATAGCGGAATACCAAGTTTGAACTTCGTGCATTTTTTTGTTATTAAGATATTTTGAAGACTTTTTTAGTGGTTAGGGAACCACAAAACATGTATTTCCGGTGAAAACCCAATTTCGTAACTTTTATACGATCGCAATACTTCCTCTTACTAGGTGTAAGAGAGGGAATACATTCGTAAATTGTTTTGTAAATTTATTAATGTTTTGTCTCTTTCAGTCACACTAAGCTCTCTCTATCTCACTGCGAATGTGTGTCTCATCTTTGCAACCTATACTAGAAAGTTATGATCATATCACAGAGCTGCCAACTGGATCCGAATTTCTTCCACTAGTGAGATGTGAATGGTTGGTTTGTTTATTAACTCTATATCTATCTGTGTTTATTAGGACTCAGAGTCAGTCTCTATAATTTGGAGTGTAGAGAAATCCAGACGAGAGCTCTAGCAATTGCCAAAAGTTCTGCCTGATTATTTGTGTAGCCATTCTTTAGTTTGTATTGCCTATGCCCGCAAGGGTATCTGTTGCATGCAGTTACTTGGGGAGTAGCGATCCCACGGATTACCTCAGCTCAGTATTCCATGCACTTCATCAGAACAGTACACAATACGCTTAAACTACATACACTCTATACTTTGCAGACAAGGACAAACACTTTGGATGGTTCTGACATTCCTTTTAACTGGGTAGCATCTTCTATAGATTAATTGTCCCTTGGCTAATGATAGCTCATATGTAAATATTGGGAGGTATCATTAAAGCCAGACTGATAGCTCAAATTAGAGTAGCTAGTGACCGTCACCCCAGGATTTTTTATAATGGATAAGCCCATTCATTTGATCCTAAAAGAGTTGCTTTACTTGTGCGGTGGGAAAAAATGATAATATTATGCACTTTATTTTGGAGAGCCCTTATTATAGATTTTGAGACGGAGGTTGTTAAATAGGTATTTAGCTTCACACAGTTCTTATGTTTTTGCTAACTTATTAGATATAGAAAATACAGAAAAGTTAAACCACTTATTTTATTTTAGCTCTGAGGCTTTGGAGGAAACATTCTTAGGTTTGTAAAGGTATTATTTAATACCTACGAGGAGATCCCTCAAACTCCTTCCCTAAAATAATTTGTATAAATGAATAAAGTATTTTTAAATCATTGTTACTATCTACTTTATTAATCAAGTATTTAATATTATTTTATTACTTTGAAGATTAAGCTGTAATGTTTGTAATGTTTTTTCTTGTAACGTTTGTATTTTTTGTTCAGCTTTCAGCAGAGGTCAATCTCTTGCTATAGAAATGTATAGTTTCTTTAGGCAATAAATAAATAAATATTGAATGAAATTTCTCAAGAAATGTTTCAAGCAATTGGACCAGCCATTTCAAGAGATTCTGAAGCTGCTTTTTCAAAAATATATCAAATACAATATTCAATCAAATAACAACAAATGAAATTAGCCCATAAATTTTATTGAAAAGATTTAGATAAAAGTTCTTGAACTAGTATTTTTTTTTTGCTTATAAAAATAATGATTATATAAGATGGATTCCTATTTGAATCTATCCTTCTATAGTCTAAAAATTTCTCATTTTAACATTGTATCTAAGTTATTACATACGATAATATTAATATTTGTAGCCCTCTATAGCTTCTAGATGAAAAACAAATGTAAAAAATCTGAACCCTCTCATGAAAAAGAAAGGAGGGCAAAATATTATATCAAGCATTAATCCATAAAAATATTTTGGCAAATAATATGCCAAGAATTATCTTAATCACTTGTGAAAGAAATATAACGTGGAAAAAGGTAAATAAATATTTGTATTTTATTAATATATATTAATATAATTAATATGTTCATTTATTTCTAGTTTAACAATAAAGTGCACGCTTCTTTTTTTTTCAATTATAATGCACATTTAATTAATTTTTTCAGTTTTTGCGATTTTCTCCATAAAAACACCGACGAATTTTATTAAATTTGGTATACTAACTATAAAGTTTGTCGATTAAAATTTTGAAAACTGGAGTAAGAGAAACTTGTTGAGTGTTCCACACCAGATTTTTTTTGTTTTCTAATTAATAAAGTAACTAATTAAAATTAGTATATTTGTAGTTATAAACATGGCCACCAGATAGCAACACCTACTGAGAAATCAATTTTTTTATGGTTATATAGTTTGTCACTAGGTGTCACTACTTCCAAAGAGTCCATTTTGTCACTAGGTGTCGCTACTTCCAAAGATTTTTTTTGGGAGTCCATTATGCTAACCCCTACCCGTCCCTTCATCAGACGCATATTGAAGTATTACAAATATGTTTACATCACAGGATGGCGCTGTGATCGGGTGGCAAATTTCAGAACTACAATTCTGTATATCTAGAAGCTTATGCTTTCTAGCGGCAATTATTTTAACTACTACAAATTCTAGATTAAGTAAGTGCTGTTACCTGGCGGTGGATTCAGAAAGTTAATTTTATTCGTTTTAAACTATTTTTTTTATTTCAACTAAAATGTAAAATTTGAATTTTTTTTGTTTGTTTTATAATAATACAGCGCTAATTTTTTTAGTATAAACTTTATCTACAACAATAACATTCTTAAATCAGTTAGGAAAAAGAAAAATTTTATATTTGTTCCTTAGCTTTATCTTTTTTGTCTTTTATTAATTATTCAATTATTTCTTAAAGGGGACTAATTGTGACTCTAAAATTAATTAAGTTATTTTCTTACATGTATTATTATATTTAATATCGATTTACAATATTCTTCAAATAATTGTGAAGGGTGTTCCATCCTGAGACTTAAATTGTCCTGCAAATTGCCGTCACAAGCATTGCTACTGGACTGAAAGAGAGCTTGCTATCATATAATAATGCAATCTTATTTAGGTATATAGTATAATCCTCACCTCCTTTATTACAGATAAATATCTGTAATACATGTCCACTAACCGTTTATTTGCAAATGAATTATACAATAAAGGAAGGAGGGGTGATTGTTTTATACCAGATTTCTTTTTCCTAAATCGCAGCATAGACTAAATAAATTTAGAGTTGTCAATTCCAGACTATGAGGGAAAATGCAGACTTTGTCAACAGCGCATCATTTTGATTAGGAACATAATTTTTTTCTTGTACAACTTTATTTGAATTTTCTTTTTCGCATTATATAGTTTTTCTTAGTCTCAATAGTTTTTTTGGGGGACTTCATCAGTCATCAGTTATTTTAGTGGTACTTTAAAGAAAAGCATTATTGCTAATCAGTTATTTTAGTGATACTTCAGAGAAAATAATATTATATTGCTATTGTTCCTTCAGAAAAATGTGGCAAATAAAAGTGATAGAATTCAACAAGGACAAGGGACAAGGTCTTAGCTCTCAACTGCTCTGCTAGGCCTGATTAAGAGGGCGAAGGTGAGGGATGTCATATCCAGGAGATACACAACAGACCTCTCAATGAAGGTCGCAGAGGAATGAGGCGTGGCTCTCCCCCATGCAATCTAACATAATATACACTTTTCCCTTTGAGAAACCATTTACCTCTTGGATTTTTTAGTAATACACGGAGAATAATTCCTTTCAAATTATTGATTCTTTTATAGATTAGGACTTTGTATTGTTTGTCAACAAATCATTATTTACTTACTTTTTATTCTATTTTATTTATGGGATTATTCACTCCTTGAGCTTCACGGTTTACGAGTATATCTTTTTGCGTTTACGAGTATATCTTCACGGTTGCGAGTATATCTTCATGGTTTACAAGTACATCTTATTGAATTTTTCCTCTTTTGAATTAATACAAAATGGGCAAAGTTATAGAACTTAGTGTTGCTACCAGAAGTGCCATATAAACTTTACATAAAATAGGGAAATCAGAACGAAAAATAACGGCTGAACTTAAAATTTCAAAAAATGGTGTTCACCGGGCTATCAAACGGTTATAAAAAATATGGTGATCATGAAAATTTAACCGCTCCCGGAGACCAAAATCAACAACCACAGCTGAGGATAAGTTCATTATTTTATGAAGTAAAAGAAACAGACGACTCACAGCTCCAAAAATCAAAGGGGAAGTTATTAAAACAAGTTCGAGGCCAATTTCTATCTCAACTATTCAAAGGCGACTTCGTCAAGCGAACTTAAATACGAAGAGTTGCAACGCTGAAACATTATTAAAGAGTGCAAACAAGAAGAAACGTTTAGAGTGGGCTTGAAATACAAAGACTTCAAAGTGAAAGGTTGGAGGAACCTTTCAGCTCAGAAAAAGTGCATCCACAATGCATAATAACCACCGTTATGCACAGAGAGGGCTCGGTCATGGTTTGGGGATGTTTTTCAGACTATGGAATAGGTGATCTCGTCCGTATTGACGGGATAATGAAAAAAGAAAATTATAAAAGCATTTTATAAAATCACGTCTTACCCTGCGGTCAGCGATTGATTGGGGAAAAAATCATTATGCAACAGGATAGTGACATACTTCCAAATTATGTAGACAGTACCTTAAGGAAAAAGAAGATGAAAAATATGTGTCAATATGGTCTGGCCGTCGTAATCCCCGGACTTGAACCCAATTGAACTTTTGTGGGATGAGCTAGATGGGATAGTTCGTCTCAAGTGCCCTAATTCTCTAAATGCTCTGTGGCAGATACTGTACAGTGTGTGGAGTAATATTGAATTCGAAACAATCAATACATTGATTGAGAGAATGCCTAGAATTATAAGAGAAGTAATTAAGCGGAGAGGTGGTCACTTTAATGAAAAAGCCGTTTAGTTGAAATTTATTTTTGGGAAAGATTTACACTTTGTAATGAATTTGTTATCGCTTATATTATTGTATATAGATTAATTATAACATTTTTGAATTACTGACATTTTATTTCATTCATAACAAATCGTTAAATTAACAAAAATAAATATAATACATTTTTATTCTAGGTGGTCCAAAATTTTTACCAGCAGTGTGTATATTTTATTAAGCAAGTCTATGCATGTTCAAACACAAGCTGAAGCAGCACTACATGCTAATGCTATTTTGTTCAGGGAAGTATATGCTTGTTCAAACAAGTTCAAGCATCGTCCTTTACAAATTCTGTGATAATTTTTCAATAATAAAGTAAATATTTTTAAATTTAATACATAAGCTATATAAATACGCCACGCACTATAAACTTTTAGCGAACGAAAAAAATCGATTAGTGAAATTTGAGTATTTAACACAAACATATTTTTCCCATAGCCAAAATGGCACCCCTAGAGCGGGCTCTGGTCCCAGTAAATAATATTGGAACTAATAACTACACTAAGAGAAAATCTTGTGAAAGTTTCACACCTAATGTTTATAATTTTTTAAATAATCATTTGTATTAAACACAAACTTCTTAAATGGTTCAATTTCAGCCCAGCTTGTTAGAACAGA
The DNA here is from genome assembly GCA_011037195.1 of Triatoma infestans. Taxonomy (NCBI): domain Eukaryota; kingdom Metazoa; phylum Arthropoda; class Insecta; order Hemiptera; family Reduviidae; genus Triatoma; species Triatoma infestans. The sequence goes on from JAAEAF010007873.1 coordinate 48,672, forward strand.
ACACAAGAAAAATTCAGTTTTAACCTCCCAGCTAAATATTTAATGGGTTTTTTGAGCAACGTCTAATAATGTCAAAAGGCAATGATCAATTCACTATAAAAAGAAAATTCTATCACCAAATCTTTTCACTGAAAACAACTGAAAACTTACCTTATACTTCTACTTTTACCTTCTAGCCCCATTCATGCCAGGAAACAGGATCGCTTCTTTGCAGCATTTAAAACAAATTTTTCTGTTCATAGAAAGAGACAGTGTCGCATTCTTGTGGCAGCCTTTGTATACTAATATGGTGTAGGTGTGTATGAATATCATTGAGAATTGTGCATGTTTTGAAATCAAATAAATAAACAAATCCTAAATATAAGCAAGGATTTGTATCTGAAAAACTTTCAAAACTGAAAAGGTTTATAGGAAAATATCAATAAAAGATATGATTCATTAAATGACAGATATATGGTTTATATAATTTTTAACCTTTTTTTTTAGCTAAAAATTAATGGACATCATCACTTTATTCACACATTTTGCATAATCGGTGAATATTACAACAAAGAATTAATAAAATGATCATAATATTTGGTTTACATGGATATTATACAATTCTTTAACTATACACTTCAGTTGCTCTTTAATGATATTTAAATCTATAAAATAAATTTAGTTCTACAAATTTTATCTTCCAATAAATAAAATATTTAGAATTTTGGCATGCAAAAAAAAACTTGTTTTTTGAATCCAACCCAAATAATATTTTGTCAATTCACTTTATAGCCTATGCATATGTATAATGTTGCATAAGATTCATTCTTTAATTTTTATTATTGTTGCATAATGACCCCCTAATGATTTTACTTGATCATATATTATTGAAAATATATTATTCATTTAAATTTTGCATGCTTATCCATTTTTCATTAGGTTCTTGCCTTAATCGTATCATAAAATAACTAATGACTAATAAAACACATGAAATTTACCTGCACCACTAAATTTCAATAATTATAAAAAATAACTATTGTTTTTGTTTCATTTAATATTGATAGTCTTTTTAGCTATTGTATTCTAAATTTAATGCTGACTGCACCATATGGCCCAATTGATCATCTACTTTGTAGAATAAGTCCAAAGCTCTTTCCTGTTAAAAAATATTCATAACATGATTTATTTATTCGATTAAAGATCTATATTAAGATATATCAATAGTACAGTTGTAATATCTATCTAATGAGTAAATATATTCATTAAATAATCGTTTGTCAGTATCACACCTTGAAAGTTTTCTTAAATTGAAAACACAATTTTTAAATCTTTTATTAGTACTGCCATAATTTTCCTGAAGAATTCTAATATAAAGTAGAATTTTTTTGGGTTCTAAAAGAGCAGATCCTCGAGCTATCTTTTTTAATGAAATGCAACTGGTATTTATTTCAAATTTGAAAATTAAGGTTTTTTTAAAGAAAAATTACATCAAAATTACAAATATTCAATTCATTCATTTAGTTTGAGGAAAAAATATCTGCTGTGAAACACTCCTACGACTTTTTCTTATTGCAATTTACACAGTTATAATGATATATGTTTTTTCAAACTTATGGTTTTTATCGTCTTCAGTCCTTCCTTGGAACCTGCCTTTTCCAAATCATCAAGAACAAAAGATATCCAATATATCATCCAATTTTTTCAATTGAAATCCTATGTGCAGTCCCGTCACACTCGTTCTCGGCCCTCCGACCTTCTTTATATTCCTTCTCACAAGACAGCAGGCACATGGTAAATCTTTATTTTAAAATCTTGCCTCTTTCTTTACCACCTCCACTTACAGCCCTCCAATTAATTTTTAACATTTTCCCCCTTTCTATAATTTATTGTATTATTCTTTCCTCAAAGATTTCCTCAAATAACTTATTTGATTTATTTTTGTTTTTACATTATATATTTCAAATTTCATTAACATTTTTTCTCATTTCACATTCTATTCTATATTGTTTTTCTTTTTTTATTTATGCTATGTTATTACAGCAGAGTAGGTTTTTGATTTGTATTTATTCTTAGAGTATTTCAATTTCTCAGAATAAGGTATTTTTCTGAATGAGGAAATAAAATTCATTTGAGTTGTTTAAAAAAAAAAATCCCAAAATAACTGAAAAATCTATTCGGTAAATGGCACTTTCGGTTGAGTATTTTTGTCAGATAAAGTCCTGTCCAGATCCCATGTTGATACTCAAATGGATGTCAAGTTTGAATTCTGCGATTTTTCGTTTTTGAGCTGAGCTGTTCACATAGTCATACACATATACGCAAAGACCATTTTCGAAACACCACTTTTTCGGTCTCAGAGGCCTCAAAACGTAAAAAACGACGCTTCTGTTCTTTACTTCATAAGTTAGGTTTGTGTATGCATAACAACACAAAGTTCAATGATCAATATTTATAAGGCAATAGTAATCTAAATGTAAACAACAAACTACAGATTAATTGAAGCTCTGGATAAATAAAAAATAACTAAGGACTCAGTAGTTTAAAAAAAAAAAAATTTATCTTTTTCCATATTCAACATCCAGTCCAATAACTAATTACTGCATCAAAGCTGGAATAAAGTTTGCGCGGCTGATGCACGATTCAAAGTATGGAATGACCAAATAGGAAATCTTCTTGCTGGTACATGATTTTACGAAAATAGATTTAAAGGGGAACATGATCCCCAAATTAAATACATTAAAAACAAGATATGTGTCTTGCCTCTAGCTAAATGTCTCTAGCATATGTGTCTTGCCTCTAGCTGAAACGTTAAGTGAGAAGGGTCGGTAATTGAGGACCACTATTTTGTCCAGTTAAGGTTTATTTCGAATTGATTTTTCCTTTGACCTTATCTAAAATGATTTGACCCTAAATAATATGAGTTCACTGATTTCCATTGGGCTGATACCGAAAAAAGGTCAGTTTCAGCAGCGAATTCGGTAAAATGGCAATTTTTATTATTTATGTATAACAACTTAAAAAAATAAAAAAGTAAATGAAGGAACCATCCGTATTATTAATCCAATCAATTGAATTTGGTGACATTCTTCTTGAAAATAAATCTAATTACCAAGCTTGTAAAACCAAAAAATGTATTATCTTTCATATACAATTTCATTGAAATAAGAAATTAACTTCAAGCTCAGCAACTTCGAGCATTTAGAAAAGTTTGTTTACGTATTTGACAATACTGGTCAAGTTCCTCTTGAAGGGCCGTATATACTCATGGACACTGAACGTTTTTTATAGATGGAAGAATATGTTAATAAGGACGATAATTTTCTCGGTTGCAGAGCAAAGTCTCTTTATGAAATGTTAATACAATGCGTAGCAGTACGTTCTTTGTGGAAAATTCGACAAACTAATTTTCAAATTTGACACAAATTTCTTGTGACGAACTTATGATGGAAGTTTAACTCTTGTACACATTAATGAGTGAGGACTGATTTAAAAACAGTAAGACTTATGTCGTCTAGTGCGTCACAGTTCCAATGTAGACCAACTTGGGATTAAAATAGAATATAATTTATTAGTTAAAAAAAAAAATCTAATAAATATGCTAACCTGAATGAAAAGTTCGGTTTTGGTAATGGTTTCTGCAATGTTATGTACAAGATTTTTTTTATCTTTGTCACTAAGACTTCTCCAGAACATTCCTGGTTGGGTAAAGTTGTCATCATCTGATGAATTATATCTATTAGAAAAAGAAACTTTCATTATTTTTGTAACTTATGAGCAGATATAAATAAATCCTATAAAAAAATGTTAATAAAGGAGTCAATATTTTTTCAAAGAATATTAGGAATTCCCATGAGTTTTAGATATTAAAGACATAATAATGTTTCATAAACCAAAAAATGTATTATCTTTCATATATAATTTCATTGAAATAAGAAATTAACTTCAAGCTCAGCAATTTCGGGCACTTAGAAAAGTTTGTTTACATATTTGACAATACTAGTCAAGTTCCTCTTGAAGAGCTATTTATACTAAACGTAGACACTGAACTTTTTTATAGACAGAAGAATGTGTTAAAAGGACGATAATTTTATCTGTTGCAGAGCAAAGTCTCTTTATGAAACGTTAATACAATGCGTAGCAGCACGTTCTTTGTGGGAAATTCGTCAAACTAATTTTCAAATTTGACACAAATTTCTTGTGACGAACTTATGATGGAAGTGTAACTCTGGTACACATTAATGAGTGAGGACTGATTTAAAGACAATAAGACTTATGTCGTCTAGTACTATTTATTTCATAACTACTTACCATATAATAAGATCATAGATGATTTCATAGAATCAAATTTTTTAACATTAAAATCTAAATTTCAATCAAACAATAGAATTTACATTACTAATATTATAATAATACAAGATTGATGAATAATATTTATGTATTCACAGATTCCATGGTGTTTAGATAGTAATTAGGAAAATATAATAAGTATAAACATTTATATTATTTAACACTAAAGTAAAAAACAAAAAAAAAGAAAATGCACTCATATCCTACCAAATCTGATGAAAATGGAGCTACTAATTAAAAAGTTTATATTTTAAAAGCTATTCTGCGAAAAGGCTAATCTGTTTCATTAGATTGGTACAAGGTACGTGTCTACATGTGCTTTAGACTAATCAACACTTACCTACGCACTTCTCCGGATGCTATATAAGATGAACGCTTAGAGTATGAACTCTCTGTCAGTATACCAAAGCTAGAAGGATAATAATTAGGTGATCCATCTTGATAATAAGTGTGCATACCATCTCTTTGGATATTGACAACTTTTGACCTATAAGGGTTATTCACTGGAATATGCCTATGATTGACTCCTAGTCGATAAAACTGTGTATCCACATAAGAGAATAATCGCCCCTGCAATTAAGTTCATTATCATAAAATTACTTACATAAATTATTATTAATAAAAATTATATTATTCTTATAATAAACTGACAAATCACCTACTAAATATTACGATTACAAACTTTTAATAATATTTACTACAAGATAAAAAAATAAAGCAGAATAAGCAGCCTGAGTTATTCATAAAATATCACAATTCAATTTGATATGGCATAATCCAATATTTGTTGGATTTGGTATGGCAACATTGCCATATGGCAATATTTGTTTTAGTTCAAAATAATATAAACATTATTATAAAATAAGATAATAAATCTAGAATTCTTAAAATATTTGCATCCATAATTGCTTTGATAAATTGGCCCTTAATTAACTGATAAGAGAATTAAGAATTTCATAGAAATAGTTTATTAAATAATTGTGGAATAGCATTTTTTAATGTGATTTCTTTGCATTCTATGGAAATAAATAGTTCTCTTTATATTTAAGCGCCAAACAATATTAAATTGTTGTTCTTAAGATCTTTTATTTTATAGAACTGGTTAATCTATCCAATTCCTAGTGTATGTACCAAGATTGTTATGTTATACATTTATATCATATCCTTACAATCGAACCTTCCTGAGGACTTTGATGCATACTTTGCTGCATAAGTCTGGAAAACCTTTCACTGATCATTTGTACTGTTTAGTAAACAATATTAAAATACCACGAAATAAGTAAATAAATAACCTTTAAGCCACAAGTTTTCGACATATATATATTATGAGTCACTAAATTGAAGATTAAAGTAGATTCCTTTTGTTCTGAATTATTCACAATCCGTATCCAATATAGCTCTATATATAGGGTGACCAGAGTTATATGCTCCACCCACTTTTTTTTTAAACGGAGGGAAATTTCGAAAAAATAGAAAACACGTATTTAATCATTTTTAGTCTAGTTTATTTTCAGTGATTGAACCATTTTTTTATACCCCAATATCCCGAGATACAGCATCCAACTTTTTTTTTTCAAATGGAACATTATATTTTTTTTTGCATATTTTTATAGTAATTGAGCCTCTAAAAAAAAAAAAAAAAAAAAATTAAAATCGGTTAGGTTTTTCAAAAGTTATGGCAATTTAAAATATGAAAAACAAATTTCAGTTTAATGTCAAAATTACCTTATTTTTTCTTTAAGAAGCTCTTCAAACTGGGCACCATCAACGGATAGGCAAGCCAAAGCTCTGGACTCCCACGCTCTGTTTGTAGCAGCACTTAGGTGGCAAAGTCAACATCTAGGCAGGCTAGAGTTATTCGACGTTCCATATCTTCGACTGAAGTCATGGGATTAAGGTTACTGTACATTTATTTTTTAGATATATCCCACAAAAAATGCACAATTTTATGGACTGATGAATCAAAGTTTACCAACAATGGCCTTCTTAATCGTTGGAACTTTAGAATATGGGCAGAAGAAAATCCACAAGTTACCTTCGCCACACGCCATTAGGTTGTTTTTTCTACAAATGTTTGGTGTGGAGTTTGAGGAAACCAACTAATCGGCCCATACTTCTACAGAGGGAACTTAACTGGTGAAAGGTATCTAACTTTTTTAAGAGACATTTTGCCAGTTTTGCTTGAAGATGTTCCTCTAAAACGTCGGTTAGATATGTATTTTCAACAAGATGGTTGCCCGGCACATAATGCGAGAGTTGTTCGACGTTACCTGGACAGAAATTTCCACGAAAAGTGGTTAGGAACTCATGGTCCGATCCAATGGCCACCTCGACCTCCGGACTTAACCCCAATGGACTATTTTTTGTGGGGATATCTAAAAAATAAAGTGTACAGTAACCTTAATCCCGTGGCTTCAGTCGAAGATATGGAACGTCGAATAACTCTAGCCTGCCTAGATGTTGACTTTGCCACCTAAGTGCTGCTACAAACAGAGCGTGGGAGTCCAGAGCTTTGGCTTGCCTATCCGTTGATGGTGCCCAGTTTGAAGAGCTTCTTTAAAGAAAAAATAAGGTAATTTTGACATTAAACTGAAATTTGTTTTTCATATTTTAAATTACCATAACTTTTGAAAAACCTAACCGATTTTAAATTTTTTTTTTTATTTTTTTAGAGGCTCAATTACTATAAAAATATGCAAAAAAAAATATAATGTTCCATTTGAAAAAAAAAAGTTGGATGCTGTATCTCGGGATATTGGGGTTTAAAAAAATGGATCAATCACTGAAAATAAACTAGACTAAAAATGATTAAATACGTGTTTTCTATTTTTTCGAAATTTCCCGCCGTTTAAAAAAAAGTGGGTGGAGCATATAACTCTGGTCACCCTGTATATATATATATATATATATATATATATATTCCTTATAAAATACATATTTTCGACAATATTATTTTATTTTCTACTTAGTTACATTACTTACTTGTAGAATTTTATCAGGACTTGGTTCAATACCGGGAATCATATTACTTGGAGCGAATGCGGCTTGTTCAATTTGAGCAAAAAAATTTTTAGGATTTTTGTTTAAAGTAAATTTTCCCACTTCTATTAAAGGATATTCATCTTCTGGCCAAATCTGTAAATTTTGGATAATATTAATAGGTAATATCATATTAAACCACACAATTTATCACACCTTAAGTTGTATGTATGTTTTGTACCTTCGTTACATCAAAAGGATTCCATCTAAATTGTTCTGCTTGTGCGAATGTCATTACTTGAATGTAAAATGTCCAGCTTGGGTAATTTTGTTCAGCTATAGCATCATACAAATCTTCTACAAGATAATCTGGATTGTTTGCTTGCAAATGCATTGCTTGTTCTGCAGTTAGGTTATAAATTCCTTGATTTGACTGAGGTCATTTAATGAATGGTATAGGATTAGCTGATAAAATGTGAGAGAAAGTTCAAAGAAAAATCTTTAAAAGATTTCAAAAGCCTTAACTCTTAAAATAGTCTATTAAACTTGAAGCATTAAACATTTATTATCTTACTATTTCCTTTCCTTTCTAGTATTGTGATAAATTAGTGTTGATGAATTAACATCTACAGCAAAAAAATAAAATTTGAAATGGAGAAAATCTTAACTTGAACGGTCTTAATTTAATAAAATTTTTTTGGTAAACCATCTAATTTGTTTAAAGATTTCAAAAAATGTAAACATTTGTTTTAAACCTCTAAAATTATGGATCTATGAAGAATAAGAATATATCTCTAATATATTTCTAATAAGAATATATCTAGTATATTTTTCTGGGAGATTGTGGAAGTATTTTTCTTAGGAGGTGGAAATTATCAGAATTATTCTTCTCTATGATAGTCTGCTTCATTTGAGGTCATCGATTGCTGGAATACGTTCACCAGCATGGATGTTTTAATAACGATTAGCATAGTGCAAATCGGATAGTTAGTGTATATTGTGACTTTGAGTGGGCCAGTCCTGTTGTAATAATCCTGATGTTCCAATGAAGGGCTGAAACCTGAAGACTACAAAATGAAATACTTGTCTATCAGGAACGTCTCTGATAGTGTGTATTAGATTTTTAAAAGGAAGTGATTGCTGGATGCTTTTCTTCACGGTTCTCAATGCCAATGTTGTATTCATACTGATGTTGCTTTTTCAATAAATAAAGTTTTAAAAAAATCTGGCATGAAACACTCTTATGACTTTCTCTTAATGCAATCTATAATTCTAACTGATGAATTTTCTTCATAATCCCCTGAGGTTCTAGATTTGTAGATCTTATCTTAAATCAAGCTAAAAGATCTCCCCAAAAACATTAATTTCGTAATCACAGACTTCAAAAACTGTCCAAACTAAATTTCAAAAATTTAATACGATCCCAATACTTTCACTTAAAATGTTAAACAATGTCTCTGATGGATGGACTCTAATAAATATGTGTGGGTGCAGTATGTGTGAAGGGAATATTTCAAAGATTAGAGAAAGTCAAACTTGATATTCAGTGTAGGAGGTATTGTAATCGTATCTGACACGTAGGTTTCAATCACCCATCAATCAGAATAGCATCTTTATTGACTACTTTTTAGTTTTTAGCAATTTTTCTGAAATAGACTCCAACGGTTTAGTATAACTAAAACTAAAGATCTATTACAGTAATTTAAAACCTTTTCCAAGAAAAAAAGATTTTTTTAAGATTTCAAGGAGACCTGTATCTTTCAGCACTTCTCCACAATTTCTCCACTTCAGCGCAATGTTCTGTTTTACCAACTGTATTAATACTGAGGAACATTAAATACATAGCTAGAATTTCCAGTTGAAGGAAATCGGTTGACCAGTGCGACAATTATGTTTCTGAACTTTTTGGAATTTTCTCTGAAACTTCTGGAAGAAGTTTGATGGAATATCTCTCTGTAAAATTAGTTGATTATACAATTCCTTCATCTAAATAATATTAATCAGAATTAAAGAAGTTGCCAGAATTCCGAGTTTGAAAAAAAAAATATCGGTTGAATGGAAGTACGTTTTTGATGAAAATATCCAGTTATTCAGCGTTTTTCTCCATTCAGACACTGATAGATTTCAATGAATATGGTATATACAAACTACTCAGAGCATAGATACCTAACATTTTTGTTTTAAACTTACTTCCATTTAAGGAAGTTTTGGTAGTTAAGCTTCTTCAAAAAATGTTTTTTATTAAGTTTAGGTTTTTCTATTGACATAATATTCATTTGTATAAATTGCAGTATGAGAAAATCGGTTTCATATGAGATTCAAACCACCTTCTTTCTATATACCGCTTAGGTCTTCGCTCAAATGATATAGAAATGAAAAAAATATGGAAATGATGAGGCATCATTGTTCATACCATTAATAATAATATATTATGCAACGAAAATATTGCATTTATATTATAAAAAAATAATAATAATAATGTTGCAATTACCCTGTAATGGAACTTGCAGTACGTAGCATTCCCTTGTGCATTGACAAGTTTAAATGTATTAACACCAAAACCATTCATGTGCCTAAAACCATCAGGTGTACCACTATCTGAATATAATCTCATTACATGGTGAAGTGATTCAGGTCTTCTTGTAAAAAAATCCCAATTCATATTTAGATCCTAGAAATAAATGAATTGTTAACAGAACAAAAAAAAAATCTGTAAATAAACATTAAATATGAAAATAATTACTTTCAAATTGGTGGCAGGATTTTTCTTTTGTGAATGGACAAAACTAAAAAACATTAACGGATCTCTAACAGCAAACACTGGTGAATTATTGCCAGCTAAATCCCAAATACCCTGCTCTGTATAAAATTTGATTGCAAAACCCCTTATATCTCTGAAACCAAACAAATTTTTTCATCTTAAACAGTCTGAACTGATTTTTAACTAATTTTGATGTAGAAATACAGCATTACACTGTAGTCATAAAATTATATAAGAAAAAAGAATTGTAGGGCATATTGTGAAAATGTAGTTTTCCATAATATTCTAAAACAGATGACATCTTAGACGGGATGGTAGATGGTTGTAACAAAAACTTTGGATGATAATATGCCAATAAACTACACAAACCGAATTCCATTTTCAACATTTGGTGTTTAGATTATGGTGTGTTTTTTAAACTCGGAAAGTAATTTGACCTTATTATTGAAAAAAGATTTAAATTTTCTATAGGCAAGTGTCTATATCATTTTTTTTTTTTTTAAATCTTTATCTTTACGGCCATCCGAGATTATCCAACCAAATAAAGTTTATTCATTCTGAAATTCAATAAATATTTTCAGCAAAGCCCATTCAATCATTCAATCTGGTCCTTAAATAGTTGTTGCCCTAGCCAGATAGTTTAAAAATATATAAATTAATTGCATAAGAAGAAATTATGTGTGAAACGCTCACTATATTTTCACTTATTTTAATTACTAAAATTCAAGGGATAAATTTCCTTAAATTTATTTAGGAGTTAATGGTCTAAAATATGCATAAATTTAGATGGTTCAGAACTGCACTTATGTAAACGACTAGCTACTTGAATAATGTAATTAAACTTAATAGGTCACCCAGATAATACATGAAAGCGATTGTTTCCGATTTTTTTTTTTTCTAATTAAAAGTGAGAGGTTTTTAATTGAGCAGTTAGCATTTCAAGTTTAAAGAAATAGTTGAAACCGTTTCCAAGAAAATTCCAATAAGCTCCGAATCTTATTTTGAAACTCGCTCTTCCGGTTAATAGATTTTAATTTTGGAATTTTAGCAAATCTTGTAATGTATCTTCATTTTGAATACGTTATAGACTAATATATTATACAAAGTACACCCTAAAAGAAAGGTAAAATGAATTGAACGTTTCAATTTTTTTGGAAAATTGTTTCATATATGAGTTTATTATGCGGATAGAATTTAAAGTTTAAAGAAAATAGCGAAAAATGGGGGGGGGGGTCCAGTAAAATCGCACATTGTGAGTTTTGTTGATGGGGTGCCTAAACTTACATGCCGCATACGACTTTTCATTTATGAGATGTAATGTCAACAAGAATCCTATCCTCTACTCATAAATTGGAATGTTCAGCGTCTCCATGTAGTATTTTGATTGGTGCAGAGCAGTTCCCCACAATGATAAAGCTAGTATGGTCACAGGTTCGGAACCACCCAATAAGTTTCACCTCATTCACTTGCTATACTCCGTGCATATATCCAGAATTCATTTACTCACCATCCATTCAATAAACGCAAATACCCAGGACTTACACAAACTATTTCATCTGGCTGAGTAGTTACCTAGCCTTGGAGGAAGATATATCAGAACCTTCCTACATCCTGAGATTTCTCAGAGATATTATTTTGGAAGGAGTGCTGTAGAAGTAGTAGACCTTTAATGATTGCAGTGCACTCTATAGAAAAAAAAATCTGGCTGGGGTGGAGTAATTATTCTATACCTCTCCTAAATTCTTAACTTAAAAGCAGGGTTGAACTTAAAAACTAAAGCTAAAAATTTATAACCCACACAATTCATCTTGTATTCCTTAAATAGACCTAGTACTCAGTATTCTTACCATTCCAAACTCATAGTTTAATTGACCATTTGAATCATCTAAACTAATTCTCTCTTTTCCATTTACTACTACTTTCTTCAAAATTCTTCTATAATTCAATACTCTCACCCATTATGCTTATTTAAATAACTCAATACTTCTAAATATAAAAATAGCTCATAAAATCAGTTCAATTTAAAGTTTTAGCTATCTATGCATTGCACATGGCCGCCGGCTACCAGTTTGGACTGACACCAAGGCTAGCTATCGGCGAGTCGGGAAGTAATCAGGATGAAAAGTAAGCTGGACTGCTATCTATATGACACAGGTGGTACTAATAGTCCAGTGTATAAATTCCGATTAAGGAATTGTGAAAATTAAGGAAAATTGTCGTTTTATTACAACCAAATGAACTATTAAGTATGAAATTCCTGCGATTCGTGGTTTTTAATATGCTGATCAATTAACTACACACTCACACTCACTAGCCCATTCGCTAACATTTTTACTTTCTCTTACTGCTCTGTGTCAAATTTTCAAAATTAATTTTTCACTGGAAATATACACGAAAAAAATGTTTTTTAGCATATGGTCGGTATGTGTTTATGAACTGAATGTCTCAAAAATAAAAAGTTGCAGGAACTATCAGCGCATGCGGCATGTGAGTTTAGGTACCCATTCGGAAAAATTCATAATGTGCGATTTTACTACTTTGTTTTTCGCACTTTTTCGCGATTTGCTTTAAATTGTGAATGCTATCCGCACAATAAACGCTAATATGAAACATGTTTCCATGAAAATGTATTTCAGTTTACCTATCTTTTAGGATGCAGTTTTGTACAATATATTCAAAAGAAAGATACATTACAAGATTTGCTAAAATTCCAAAATTAAAATCTATTAACCGGAAGAGCGAGTTTCAAAATAAGTTTCGGAATTTATTGGAATTTTCTTGGAAACGATTTTAACTATTTCTTTAAACTTGAAATAGTAACTGTTCAATTAAAAAATAAAAAATCGGAAAGAATCGATTTTATGTATTATCGGGGGGGCCCTATTAAATTCACACTCCTATGCAATTTATGCTTAGGGAACAATCCAGGCACTGTCTAGTGTCAACTAAAGTGTATTACATTATTTAGATAGCTAGTCGTTTACATAAGCTGCAGTTCTGCACCACCTAAATTTATGCATACTTAAGACCATTAACCCCTAAATAAATTGAAGAAAATGTATATGTTGAATTCTAGTAATTAAAATAAGTGAAAATAGTGTGTGCATTTCACACAACATAATTTCTTAGTATGCAATTAACTCATATACTTTTAACTATCTGGCTAATACAACAACTCTTTAATGACAAGATTGAATGTGCTGTAGTGAAAAATGTTTATTAAAATTTGAGGTTATGCAACCCGGGATTTCAGTAAACATTTCAAAAAAAAAAAATCTTTGATAAGGTTGGAATTTGGTTTAGATAATATAATAATATAGTATAATAGATAGTGTAATCACCCAAGTTATTCCATTAATCATCTTACATAGGACATTTTATTTGGATATCTCTTTCTAATTATTGAGGAGGTAAAATATTGAATCATTTAAACTTTTCTTAGAAATAAGATTTTTTATTTACTTGTAGATCTTAGCAAAAATTATTATTGATGATTGCTTCAAATTATTTTAAATGCTTAGCAACTCTAATGTTAAATTCAGAATCACCTTTCCAAATCAGAAGAACCTTTTTCACTAACCACAGAAGAAAATCTGACTAATATCGGTGTAGTCTTACCAATTTCCGAGAAAACAACAGCTTTTGTATACTTTTTAATGTTGTTAGTGACTTCAAATACTCCAAAGGCCCCTAACAAAAAATAAAAAGAAAGTTATTCAAGAAAGAATATTAAAAAAAGCATAGTACTCCTATGTTGATTGAAAAGAGTTTTTTTGTTTTTTAGGATGTTGAGTCAGAAGTGTTTGTACATAAAAACAATTTTTCTTAAAAATAATTATAAAAAAATGAATTTTATTTTTCAAAAGATAAATTTTTTCTATCACTTTATCATTTCAATTTGATAATGGTATCACTCTTTTGAATTTGAGGGGAAAACTCCCCACATCCTAAACGCAATATTTCATAATTTTGAAAGTGCCGTCACTTTGAATAAGTGAACCATAGATCGTGAAACCCGTGCTTGAATGGTGCAACATCACGGCTATAGGTAGGGAGATGCAGAATGCTTACTATCTATTAATTTTGCTTGAGTCAAACGCGAAAGGTGGGAGAATTACCTTGTTGCAGAATAGCTTTTATTTTGGTTAATTAAAAATGGGTACTTTGCTTTTAAGACCCACAAAATTTATAAAATTTATCTAACTGTTCAGGTATGTAGCGGTTATAAAATTCTGAGTCAATAGCTCTGCTGCCTGGAAATTGATTCTGTTTTGATTCATCTTCAAAGTTGCACCAAACATAATAAAGAATTACTTTTTTCCCCGAGCCGAACCAGTTGGAGTACGGCTCACTTCCAGTTGGACTACGGCCTTTATAGTTCGCTTGTTTACGCTTGTTTGGATTTAAAAAAAAAAAAAAATCTTTTCATCACTTGTAATTATTCTTTTGGATTTGGTGTAAATTTTTGCAGACAACGATGAGCTGTTAGGCTTGGCGCTTTAACAATTCATGAGGATCTGATTTTAGTCTCGAATTCCGGACATCCAGCTTTCTGAGAGAGTTGCTCACCATGGCGTTTGAAGCAGGTAGTTAATCTCCAGTGGTCGTATGTCTAGATCATTGGTTCAAATCCTGCCAGGGGAGGAAAATATCTACCCGCATTCCGTGGTGGCAACAATGTGCCCAGGGTGAATGATGAAGGCTTCACCTTCCATTCGCCAGGACCGTCCGAGCCCAGTATTTAGTGTTACTGCATCCTGTCCCAAGGTGGTCATGAAACTCGGCGGATCTAGACATGGGCGTCTATAAAAGCCACGGGCGGCTATGATGCGTGTCGTCCGTCACTAAGGTGGTGTCCCCGGGGGTAGGCTTGATACACCTCCCTAAGGCTCGGTGGAAAGCACGCCGAAGGGAGCTGGCAGGGGGGTACGACCCTGTCTTATAGTGTTCTTCTGGAAGGATAGATGGGTGACCAGATATAACTGAATTCGTCACGAGTGGGATAGGCGGGTAGACCCACGGATCGTTTAAGCCTTGTACTATCGTGGGATCCAAGTATGAGCCAAGAAGAAATAAAAAATTTAGGGGGTATTAAGGGGAGAAGCGCGGGAGGTGGGCGAGGGGTCGGGTACCCCGGGCGGTAGTGGTGAGGATTTGTGGGAGTCGGTTGGGGAGGTGTCCCCTACTTCTGGGAGAGAAAGAACGAAAAAACGGGCAAGGAGTTCTCCTTCCTTGTTGGAAGGAGCTGTGGAATCGCGTGGGAGGAATGTTATGGATTTATTGAAGGAGGCCACAGAGGTGGATCGAGAGATAAAGGAGTTTTGCGATCCCAAGAAAAGAAATGTGGCACAAAAGGCGGCTCGAGCAGATGATGGCGCGCTTCGGCAGGTTGGCGGGGTTATTTAAGGAAGCAATAATGAGCTACTCCTCAGTGGCGAAGGAGTCGAAACGCAAGGATGAGTTGTGTGAGAGATTGGATGGAGAGTTGAAGGGGCTACAGCAAGGGGTCGAAGATAATCGACAGGTCATGGAGAAGGTTAGAGGAAGGTGGATATATGTAGGAGAATCTTGGAGAAGGAAGATGTACAAAGAGTGGATGAATTGGAGAAACTGGAAAAGGGATTTTCCTGGAGATTGAAGGAGGGGGAGAAAAGGTTTGGAGAGGAGCTGCGGAGGTTAAGGGAAGAAAAGAAGGAGAAGGAAGAAATGCTGATGAAGAGGGAGTGGATGCGTAATGTGGAAGTGGATGATAAGCTGCAGTTGTTGTGTGAGCTCATGAATAAGACGTATGGGCAAATGGAGGTGGTGCAAGAGGCTACGCAACAAGTAATGGGTGGGGGTGTTGGGGAAAAGGTAGTGGAGGAGTTAAAGAAGGCAGGGAAACTGGTTAAGGTAGGAGAGAGTTTAAATGTGGAGCAGTTACGGAAGATAGTGGCGAGCGAGGGTAGTAGGATTGCAGAAGAGGTTAGGGGGGTTCAAGGGGAGATGAGAATGGACGTGGTAGGGGAGGAAGGTGCTATAGGGGGGTGGTCGGAGGTGGGAAGAAAGGGATGAAAGGGGGCGTAAAAAGGGATTTTGTATTGGAGTTGTACGATGAAAGTGACATGTGTAGGTTGCGAGAGAATAAGAAATTGGAGGATAGTGGGTTCAAGGTGGATGGGGCCTCAAGACTTAATGATCCGCGAGTGCTGGTTTATGATGTGGATAGCAGGCTAGGGGGAGGTGGATTTGGTTGAGGTGGTAACTGCTAGGAATGAGTGGTTGATGGACGGGACTGTGGGGGAAGAGTTTCGGAAGGAGTTTAGGCCCAAATTTAAGTTGGGAATAAGGGGAAGAGAGTGGGTAAACTGGGCAGTGCAGATAACCTCAAGAGTTTATAAAAGGTTGATGCAGCAGGAGCGCATGTATGTGGGGCTAAGAAGTTGTAGAGTGAGAGAGTATTTGGCAGTGGTTAAGTGTAACAAGTGCCAGGGTTGGGACATATAGGGAGGTTTTGTGAGGAGTCGGTAGTGTGCGGTAGGTGTGGGGAGGATGGCCATCATATTTCAAGATGTATGAAGATGGGGGACGCAATTACGTTTGCGAATTCTAAAAGAATGGGGTTTAGGGATACGAGGTATGCAACAAGCTGGAGGTGGTTGTCCAGTTATGGAAATGATGCGTAGGAGGTTGGTCAGCAGAACTAATTATGATTAAGATGGCCCAGCTGAACGTGGATCGGGCGAGGGTGGTGACGGCTGAGTTAAGGGAGGTGGCCCGTCGGGAGGGGCTGCAGTAATGCTTATACAAGAGCCATATGTGTGGGGGGGATAAGGTTGTGGGTTTTGGGCTGGGTGCTAAGATGGTAACCTCGGATGAAGCAGGACGGCCATGTGCGGCGATAGTGGTGTTGGGTGATAATATAGGGGTTATGAGGGTCTCGGCCTTAAGTAATGCACACTGTGTGTGCGTGGAGTTATTGCTGCCGGGTGGAGCTAGGATATATGTGTGCTCACAATGTACTTCCAGCATTCTGAAGAAATAGGGGGACACTTGGAGATGTTACAAAAGATCAGAAGGAGACTGAGGGGGGAAAAGATTGTGGTGGGTGCGGATACTAATGCAAAATCGCATTTATGGGGGAGTCCAGTAAGGGATCCCTTAAGGAGGATAAGGTTGGAGGTGGTTGTGGAATTAGATCAGTGGCGTATGCTATACGGTATTGATGCTGGTCCTACCTATTGGACAGAGCGTGGTCGAGCTGGTTAGATGTGACTCTAGCAAGTTGGTATTGGGTGGGACAGTGGGAATTAAAAGAGTGGATATCAAGTGCGCACAAGGTAATCTTAGTTAAGTGGGATGCGGGAGGCTCAGTAAGAAGTAGGAATAGTGTGAGAGAGGAGGAAAAACTGATTTTGTTTAATTTGGGGTAAGCGGATTCGGGAGTCGTTTGAATCTGAGTTGGGGCATAAAAAAGGACAGTTAAGGAAAATGGTGGTGAGGTCTAAAGGGAATGTGCTAAGTTTGGAAAGGCAGATTAGAGGACTGGTGTTGGAGGCAGCCCGTATTAGTATACCTAGGAAGAGGTGCTCATGGAGGGGAAATAGGTGGTGAGAAGAGATAGTAGAAGGAAAAAGGAACAAGGTATTCCGGTTAAGAAGGGCAGTTAAGCGTGTTAGAGAAGTTAATGCCAGGGCTAGGTTAGTACTGCACTTCGGGAAGCAAGGCGAAATATAAAAGGATCATAACTGAGAAGAAGGAGAAGAGTTGGAGTGAATGGGTTGAGGAAGAAATAGAGAAGAACATGTGGGGTCTACCGTAAGGACTGGCAGTAGGAAAAGTTAGACCCAAAGAAATGGCTTGTGCGGTAGGAGGTGAAGGGGTACTGTCGAGGGAGGATTCGGGAAAGGCATTACTGGGTTCCTAATTATGGATGATGTTCTGTCTGATGAAGAGGAGTGCCACAGTGATATAAGGAATAGAGTTGGGGGCTGGCAGTGGGCTATAAAAGGGAAATGGTGCAGAAGAGGAGTTGAGGGTAGTATTAGGGGATTGAAGAAGAGGAAAACGCCGGGTTGGGATGGGATATGAGGGGAGTTCATGAAATGTGGGTTCGAAGTTTTAAAGGAGGAGCTGTTGGAACTACAATGGGTTTTTCAGCTATGGGGTGTTCCCGAATGCTTGGAAAAGAGGGTTATAAGTACCTTACTGAAAGGAGTCAATAGAGACGTGCGGGAGGCGACCTCGTACAGGCCGATATGTTTACTCCTGTAATAGGGAAGATCATGGAAAAAATACTGGTTGGAAAGATGGAGAGAGTATTTTACACATACATTTCGGATAGGCAATTTGGTTTCATGTGGGGAAGGTCGACGGAGCAAGCAATTAGGAAGATGAGGGAGAATGTCTCAAACTATAGGGGAAATATGTGATGGGGATTTTTATGGACTTGTCGGGGGAATTCGATAGGGTTTGGTGGCCAGGAGTGATGTTGGAATTGGGGAATCTAGGGGTGAGGGGTGATTGTTATCGGGTTTTAAGGGATTATTTAAAGGGTAGGTGGGTAGAAATTAGATGTTGGGGGAGTTGGAGGGTAGGGAAGAAGGTTAACAGAGGGTGTCCACAGGGTTCGGTATTGGGGCCGCAGCTCTGGAAGATAGTCTTCGAGACACTAATCAGGGAGGTGGAAAGAATTGATGAGGTAGAGATAATCGCGTATGCGGACGATGGATTAGTATTGATCGGGGGAGATTCGAGAAGGATACTGGAGGAACGGGGAACTGAGGTGTTAAGGGTGATTGAGGAATGGTGTGTTGTTAATAAAATGAAGCTGTCCAGAGAAAAGACAGTGGGGATGATGTTAAAAGGTATTTTGGCGGTAGATAGAGGTAGTTAGGAAGATTTATGAGGGGGTTTATGTAGCTATTGTATTATATGCGGTTGGGGCTTAGGGGGATAGGTTGGGTGTTAAGGATAAAAACAAGTTATTAGGGGAACAACGAGGTGTTGTTGAGTATGATAAAAAGTTATAGGACTGTTTCTAGGTTGGCTTGTGGGGTAATTGCGGGGGTCCTACCAATGGATTTGGAGATGGAAAAGAGGAGATTGATGTTTTTGGTAAGGACGGAGGGTAGGGTGGACTGGGGCGGAAGGGAAATTGTGAGAAGAGGGCACAAAAGGAAGATAAGGGAGGGACCGTTGGATGAATGGCAGGATAGGTGGGACGGGGCTACAAAGGGGAAATGGACGTATGAATGTGGGATAAGGTAAGGGATAGAATGAGTGCGAGTTGGTTTGAGCCAGGGTATTATATCACCCAACTGTTGAGTGGGCATGGGGATTTTAGGACTAAGTTGTGGCAGTTAGGGTTAAGTGAGCCTGGAAGATGTGAATGTGGGGATGGTGAAGAAGATGTACGGCAATTTTTGTGTGTAAGTTATGGGAGAATGCAAGAAGGGAATTGCTAAGTGAATTAAGGGAGAAAGGGATTGGATTTGATTGTAGGGGTCTGATTAGTATAGAGGGATTTGGTGGATTGGTAGAATTTGCTGAAAAGTTTATGGGGGAAAAAGAAAGGAGAATGGTAAGGCTAAGTTAGGTTAGGAAGAGTAGGATAGGTTAGGTTAGATTAGTGTGTACCTAATATAGTCAGGGTGTACCTGAGTTGAATAAGGAAATTGGGGTCGAAGAATATCAAGTATTCCACCCCGTTAGAATAGGTTAGTTAGGATATAGAAGTTTAGGGATGTGAGTGGATGTAGAATGACAGTATTTAAGAATGAAAGTGGTATAAGATGTTTTAAAGTAGGATAGGAATGTACCTTATAGTTAGTAAGTGAGTGTAAATGTGAGGAATGTGAGTATTTATTGTATGACTGGGGAGAGAATGCGGATTAACAGGGGGGGGCCTTGGGGTTGTTATGGGTTGTCGGTACGGTGACCGTTCTCTGCTGGAATGGTGCGGCAAGTCCAAGCGGGTTCCAGGAGGCAGAGGAAAAGCCATAGGGTCTGCTTAGGCAGTCCCGGACCTGCGACCATTCTAGGACTTTAAGTAGGGGACTTGCCCTTCTATAAAATGTACCACGGGATCGTGAGCTAGCCCGGCGGAGTTTCGTCTCCGTGCTCACGTGTTGCGGAAAGGTTTCGTGGTGGTCGAGGCTTCGAAATGATGATAGTAGTGTCCCTTGTCATTCTATTGGGAGCAGGCGTACTGGAGGTGTGCCTGCGGGACCAGTTACTCCGGCACGTGTGGATCATTCTCCTCAACAACATGTAGAGGGTCTAAGGAATAAAAAAAACTAAGGGTAGCACTGCGGGACTCGAGCCCGGGTCCTCCGCGTGGGAGTCCAGTACGCTAACCACCTAGCTATTCCTTCCCTCAGTTTCTCTTATTCTTCCTAATACAGTTATATGAAAATATAATGACAAATTTTCTTCAAGTTTCAAATTTTGCTCATATATGTCCTAACATAAATATACAGATTGTGATGGGAGGGGCGAGGGGACAAGTGCCAACCTACCAACAACAGAGGCAGGTGAGAAATGATTACATTTTGGAGAGCCAGTAATGAACCAAACATATTTGATTTTAATGTCGGATTCCTTAAAACCACTGAAAAACTATTTCGGTAGTGCTTTTTGTATATTTCTTTGTTAATATATTGTAGTAATTAATTTGTTGACGTTAATAATTCAATAATATTGTAATTGTTTAAAGTAATTGCATTTAATGTATCATCTTTAGTTTGATTTTAGACTAATTTAATGTTTATTAGTACAAAAGTGTAAATTCTGTAAGACTTTAATTCAATTTGTTGTCTTTAATAAGTTTTTATTTCTTTATAAAACAGTTTATATTGTTAACAGGATAATCGGAGAGAGATGCTGCCCATTTATAAATAAAATAAAATAAGAACGATAACAAGTAAGAAATATGTTTTCTCTTTATTAGAATGCTTAGATTGTTGTTTTATAAATAGAAATAGTGAATCGTTAAAATCACTTAAATACTTTCAAATAGAATTAGACATTACATCTAAATGTTAGTAATCAAATTGTTAATTTATTTTCAACATAAAACGGGATTGTAAACAAGGAACATTTCTGTTCAAGCAATATGGAGGAAGAAATTAATTTTATCGCTCTGTACCAAATCTAGCATGTAGAGATCCTATCATAAAGCAGTATCTCAAAACATATGTAAATATCACAGAATAGATCCATTATAGCATATATCACCTAGTTTAATGAATAATTAATTTTTAATAAAACCTGCTCCTTTAGCATGAACCACTCTTTCTGGTATTCTTTCCCTGTCAAAGTGCATTGCTTCATCAAAGAATGTCACATCTTCTATTAGCATAGGTCCTCTAGGTCCGACAGTTAATATATTTGTTTTGTCATCCACTGGACTTCCAAAACTAGTTGTGATTACATATTTCTCCTAAAATCATTCGTTAAAATTTTTAATAACTTCATAACTTAATTTTAATCATTTTTTTGATCACATAAAATCAAACTGTAATATGCTGTTTTAATCTAGTTATACAATCTTGAAAAATGACCTGGCTCCCAGACCGAAAGCTCGATATTGCATAATAAAGTGTTTTATACATATTATTTAGTAAATACAGGAAAGAAAAAAAAAAAAAAATATATATTGAATGAAAATATTGAGTAGACTGGGAGTTTATGTTTGGCAGAGGATCAGTTAATACATATTTATTTGTACTTCGTATTTAATTTTTGTAGTGGTTCTTGATTAACTTTTTATGTGAATATCATATCAGTAATTTTATTTATGCTCACTTTAAAGAGCGGTGCGGTTAATTTAATTTTTTGATCAAGAAATTACGGAAAAAAGACAATAAAAGTTTAGTTTAAGGTCATTAGTAATGTTTCTTATTTGAGAATAGATGAAACTTTATTGAATTGGTGGGATTATATATTATTGTGTTGAACTTGGGAATAACTTCAACTGTCAATGGCATAGTAGTGGGACATCTTCGTTTTTACTCATCTGTATACCCACTATAATTCTCAAGCTGCTGAATTCATGTGTAATTATTATCTTCATGCAATAAAAAATTCAAAATTAATAATATTAATTGAAGCTACAAGTGCAAGATTAATTGAACAAAATATTTTTTTTTTTTTAAAAGAAAAGAAAATCTGGTTATTGTTATTGAGGCCAATAATAATAAAGCATGTACTCTTTCTACTCTTCCTCCTTTGCAAAAATTAAATTGGATAAAACAAAATAATATTACCTACCAAAATAAACTCAGTCTTAAGATAAATTCGATTAATTATACAACTGATTTCAATGAAAACGTATTGTGTTTTTGACGGATTTCTTGATCGATTATTTAAATATGAAAGATTGGAATATTTTATTTAACTATTGTAAATCAGCTTATGCTCAGCGTCTTGTATTATTAAACTAATTCAGTTTAAACTGTTTCCTTTCAAATGCAGATTTTCTGTTATAAATTTGTTCGTTTATTTTAGTTTGTTATAGTGCCAATAATAAACTCTACTTACGACCAAGTAAATAGTCTTTATTTGCAGTTTTAAATACATATAATTGTACAAAAATTGACATTAGGTATCTAATGAGAGATAATTTTATTTGACCTAATTTGTTCCTAAGGTTAATTATAAATTTTGGTTTCTCTCATTAAATTTTGTAATTTTTGTTTTGTAAAGCTTTATATAAATAAAGACATTTTCTTCTTCTATTGAGTGGACTGTACATAATACTCTTATAATATGTTGGTGAGCAAATTGGAAATTAAAAATTTATAATAATTATATGAAAAAAAAAAATGAATATCTAAATTTAATTTAAAATGGATGGCAAATATTATTTATCACTCTCAAAACGCAGAATCCTTGTCATTAGTATTGGAAGACCCATGTATCCTTAGCCCATATCGGGGAAAAGGGGAAAGTAAAAATAGGAATAAGGAAATGAATCCTACGTGCTTCCAACTCTTGAGTCTTTGCCAATACCACTACTACTTGGCTGATGATTGTAGATAAAAATTAAACGGGTTGGTTAGAAGCTACATGGCAGGAAACCAACCGGAAGTAACAACCATGTGATTTCACAATACCTATGCAGGCCTAGAAAACCGGAGACACTTGCTCGACAAGAGACCAGCTTATTAACACTACCCAGAAAAACCAGAAGAAGCAAATTTGGGTTTTCACAATTAAGGGCAACCGAACAGGTTTGAACTGTATATGCAGATTTACTCTGCTGAGAGTGCTGCATTACAAATTACAAATTTATAATATAAATGGTCATTTATACAAAGGAGTAACCTAATTTGTGAATAATATATAATATGCTCAATTTTTTTCTGTGCTTCAATAATTTGTACACAAGTTCAATTTACAAACTTAAACTTGGTTTGTTAAACAGAATAAATAACACAACAGACCGTGTAGGTCGAGTGCAATACTTTCCTTCATTAAAAAAAAAAGAAAAAGAAGATTATTTCATGAAGAAATAATTCTTTTAAAATTTGCTTTTAAGTAGCTTTGTATAAAACTTGAGAAAACATCTTCTTTTTTTTAAATTAATTTTACTCACTGATTTGTGTTGCTTATAATAAGTAACTAATTGTTTGGCTGAAGAATTATCAGAACCTAAAAAAAATAAAATAAGTTAATGAAAGTTTAATTCAAAGTTATTCCTTGTTATAAACAATTCATTGAAGTAGTTATTCCTTTCATGGTGGTGTTTTATTTAAATTTCATTTTTGTTAAGTTTTGTGTTGTTTTATCTACAAGCATTTTCTATGTTGATTTTTATATTATATAAAGTTCTCTACAAATAGCAAACTGAAGTCACAGATTTCTTTTTTTATTTATTTTATTATTAGTAATAATAATAATAATAAGCTTTACACTCTCTGTTGTTAAAATTGAACAGCGTTAAGCAAATATCTGTACTGCTTCATAGAATGTTGTACTAAAAGAATAAATATTGTAAATGAAAAATTTATTTTCTTAGCTTTCTGAGGGCTATCTTATATACATACACATAACTATATAATCTTAGTAATATGGAAATTTTAAAAAATGATTTGCTTACTTTTATGGGTATTACAATGTTGTACGATGCCCAGCATGAACAAGGTGATAATGATGACAAGAAAATTAGTTGCTGACATATTCATTTGGTGCGTACTGTAGTATTTTTTCGGAGATAATTACATATAGGTGTATAGAAATATATTAAATAAGTTGTTTTTTCCTCGCGTAGTACTGATAAGTCTTTTTATGATAACTAACATTACTAAATTTTAAAATACTTATTTCGAAATAATACAATATAAGTTTTTTATAAGTCATCGTTTTAGAAAAGTTCCTATATTTTCAGAGGCATAAAAACTTAAAATAACATTGATTAAATATTATAGTATACATAGTATATTATTAGGGTGTCTCTAGAAAGCACGGGGACTCCTTAAAAAAACATGTACCTATATTCAAACTGTTATTTTTAATATTATGGTCTACAACTAATATACCACCGGAACATATCAGGAAACTTATCACCTTAAAACGATGGACTCGGAGACAATGGCAAAAAAAACGATACCCACCGACAAGTCTAAATTCAATCACCTAACCTTTTTATTAAACCAAGAACAACTGCATACATAAAAAAAAATTCGAAATTAATAAGTAATAAATTATCCCCTACCAGCAGCAATTCGCCAAGAAGTCGGCCAGTGGGCGAAATCAGACATGAAAGAGCTTGAGTGTTCGCCAATTACTTAGCTAAAGTTTTTGAACCTCATCCTCGAATACAAGACCGGAAAAATATCGATGATATCTGCCTGAACCTGGATAATCCACTGCAACTCTCTCTACCATCTATTACTCCTTCCGAGTTAAGATTCGCTAAGCTTTCATTCAGAAAGGTCTCCAAGCTTTGACCTTATTACTTCAAAAATACTAAGTCATCTTCCACGCAAAGCAATAGTTTTTCTCACATATTTCTAGAATGCAATACTACGTCTTGCTTCCTAATCGACTGGAAATTCGCTATAATAATATTATTTCACAAATCCGGGAAACCTAAACATTTACCATTATTGTTGTTATGGTTGGTTCCGCAGAGCATCATTGTTGGAAATCATGAGAGACATTTTCCGTGATAGCCTGCACCTTTTTGTACTTTGTGATTGTGAAATAGTGATAAATTCACAACCTTTAACTTACTCAGATAAGTTGAGCCCGTTAACACC
This sequence comes from Triatoma infestans, assembly GCA_011037195.1. Lineage (NCBI taxonomy): Eukaryota > Metazoa > Arthropoda > Insecta > Hemiptera > Reduviidae > Triatoma > Triatoma infestans. The sequence goes on from JAAEAF010007873.1 coordinate 73,983, forward strand.
CGCATTATTTTTGAGGGATATCAAACATGGAGAAGTGGAGGACATCAACGTAACTGAAGCCACGCATTTGCAAAGCAGAGTGAGTGAGTGTCAAACTAGTTCAACAGTTGACACAATGGTTCAGACGAGAGTATCTTGGCCAACTAATACAGGAGAGACAGGTCAGAACGTTCCATAAAGGTTGGCGAGGTTGTTATCGTGGATGATGATCAACAAACACGAGTAAATTGGCCAATGGGAATTGTAATTCAAGTCCAACGTAGAAGAATGGCACAATTAGATGTTGGCTGCATGATGGCTGCTTTTGAGACCTGCAGAGATTATACCCTCTAAAGATGCCTACCTCAGCATGTATGGAAGAACGGGTTACCTCTTTGATATAACCAAATATCCCCATGAAATCAGAAAATAGAATAAAAGTACGACAATTGCAAGGCCAGCACTTTAAGAGTTGAAAAGTAATATTAAGGAGGTTAAACAAACTATAAAGAAGGAAACAGGCAGTCTAGGAGCAGCTTTCTTGAGCTTACTGCTAATGGGGAGTCTACAACACAAATAAGAGTTACTCAAGAAACGGCTTTAACAAGCGATTTACTGTCTGCACTCATCTGTTGCCAAAGGTTGTTTTAATAGCTGGAGAGTTTTTACTCTAGCTAACCAACCATTAGAACAAGCAAATCCCCCGCTTTTCAAGCTAATTTGCCAACCTGCCATCCTTCACCACTAGCCAGCAACATCACTTTTCGCTTGGCCATTCTTTCCTCCAAACTCAGTATATAGCAAAGCATAAATTTTGAGAAATATGTCAGTATTCTGTTCATTTCAACAAAACCATTTTCTCCTAATGTTATATGTGTTTGTTTGATAATGGTTTTGAGAACATTGCGCAAGAGCCCTTAAGTTAAAGTAAAAAAAGCATTTTAAGACAAACAAAGTGCAGATTTTTTTGTACCAGATTGAAAACAAGGGAATTGTGTTTGTTTAGAAAACCTAGTAGTTTGGCATAAATTTCAGTATAGATAAGCAAACTGCTTATGTTTAGAAAGTAAATTTCACCATTTAAAATTATTTATCGGAAAGATAATGAGCACGAAACAAGATAATAGGAATGACTATGTTACATAATTAAGAAATGAACATTCCAAACGTAACATTTAGACACTAGGATAAAAATTATGAAAGGCAAAATTGGCATTTTATTAAAGAAAGAATTCATAAACAAAAAATTATAATAGCGTAGTTTCCTAAACAAATTATTTAATTAATGAAGGCAACTACCTCCTGGTTAATTATATGTTAAAAACAAAGACATGACACTCAGAAATATCGATGAATTAAACTTTTATTATTATGGGGAAGGGAATATCTAAGTGGTTAGCGTGCTGGACTCCCACGCGGAGGACCCGGGTCCGAGTCCAGCTGTGCTTACCCTTAGATTTTCCTAGAAGCCTCTACAGCTCACTGTCCGGTAATGGACATTGTTGCCAGTAACGTCAGTACATTGTCCGGAGGCCGGCAGTGCACTGAGAAGGCTCCGGGCGCCAATGGCCATTCATAGTTTTGAAAGAAGCTTAGTTAATTTAACTTCTACGAGCACTGAAGGAAAAAAAAATTAATTTGGAAACTTTCTCATGGACAATGGCAATTTCTCATGGCACTCTTACCTTGGTGCCATTTGCCACAAGTCTTCGTTAATTTCATTACAACGGTAATATTTCTCTTTTTATATGTTAAATTTTGTTGAACTGCCCAAAATTTATCCGTTCAACCATATTCTATAATAAAGAAAAAAGTTGTCAGTTCTGATGCGAAGAAAATAGTTTTAATATATTTAGCAACATTTAATCAAATGAACAATTTCTGATTTTTTTTCTTAAAGTCAAGGCTTTGTATTCTCTTCTACGCTTCAAAAATTAATGTTATAAGCGGTATTTATGTATGATATAAGAAAAAACATTATTAAAACAAAATAATTTGAACAATAATTTGTTTATTGAATATACGGACATAACAATTCAGGCTATTTTTGATTCTATGTGTAAATACATTGAATTATCTTAAGACAATGTATTATAGTCACTACTAAAAGCTTATTATTAATAAGTCCTTAAATCATCCTTGTTTTAAAAACTTTTTTTTTGTTGACTATAAACCAACAACATAACCAAGTGATTATATTTAATAAATTTAATGAATACAGAACAAACCTATTCTATGAAATCCTATTATTTTATTGAAACGTACTTATAAAATTTAAATTATTCTTTTTCTTGTGAAGAATGCTTTTCATTTTGTTCTTCCAAACGTTTATATAAGGAAGAAATTTAAATACTAGAAGATAATAAATTATTTATACATTTGGATGCAAATAGGAAGGTACTTGATTGTTATATTTAATATTTTCCTTAAAACTAGCAACAGAAGTTTTCAAGGAAAATATATTAAATCAATAAATAAAACAAACTTAACAACGAACAAATATTAAACGATATAAAACTAAAACTTAGTCTTTTATTGTATAATGTGTTGATCTTGCAGTATAGTAAATGAAGTTTAAGCCAGTGCTGATGCTAACATACTGCTTAACCTCACATCAACATTGTGGAGATTCTTCAGTGCTCTTTCCTGTTAATTATAAAAGATATAAAAATTAGTGATTTCAATATTGTGCCAAGCTTAGTGCAGTAAATCAAATTCCATTGTTAACCGTCCCTAGTTTAAAAATCTAGTGTGAAACCCATACATGACTTTCTCTGATTGTAAATGAACAACTTTCTCTTATAGAAGCATTTGAACAAATTTTCTAAAAAATGGGAATTTTTACAAAATTTTTAGCTTCTCTTAACTTCCATCAGGTACAATTGGTGAAGTAGAATTTATAGAAGGAACCTTTAATCCGATATCTACTGATGCTTCCCAAAATAATTTTTTCTGAGAGAATGTTTCAAATAAAAATAGCAGTTTTATATATTATGTCAGTGAATAATTCAGTTAAAAGAAAATCGAGAAAAAAAGGCAAAAACTGATAATTAGGTCGCACTTTTTGTTAATCATTTTCTTCAAATATATATAAAATATTATGCTTTGTATTATGTAGATAAACAAAAAACAGAGAGTATTCTTTAATGATTTAGAGGAAAGCTTGAGGTTTTGAAGGTCACCGCTCCCAGATCCCAAAAATCAATTTCCTAGAAAAATGTTTCAATCATTATTTCTGTACACTTCATACAATTTTGAAGAAAACAGTTTATTGCAATTAAATAAAAGAAAACATTCAGTAAAATTGTACTTCCGGTTGAAGAATTTTGGAGCATGGGATCCAATGCTGGGAACCTAAATAGAACTTCAAAAGATTTGAGTTCCTGCGACTTTCCATTGTGGAGATATTATTTGTTCAAAGTAATATACACACACCTGTTTGTTTTAGGCTATTAATCAAGCCAGCATTATCTTAAAGTATCCAATTGTAATAAGGGCGAAACGTCTGTTTATACCAAACCTTGACACGGTTTTAATCAAAACATTATGGTTTCTTTCTATCTCTCTTTATATAATTATTATTATTATTATTATTTGTCTGTAGGGAGGGAATCCCTAAGCAATCCAAAGCCTCACTGGGCCCATATAGCTACCCCAAGAAAAACCAACAAACCAGGGTCTAGAACAAAAATCCAGACCCAGATCTAATCCATCTAAGATTCACCCAGTCCGAATAAATCGGACAATAACCTTATGCGGAAATAACCCTAAGGTCTTCCACAGACATCCTATTCCGACCAAAGGTCCTGAACCTAATTTCCTCACAACCCAGGCAATCAGTCATAAGATAGGTGGGTGTTTCTTTCTCTGTCTCACAGACTCTACTAAATGGATACGGCATGAGCCCCATTATGTACAGATGTCTCCTTAAACCACAATGTCCAGTAAGAGATCCAACCAGATGCCTGAGAGCGTTCCGTGAAAAACACAGCAACGTCTCACTAATGGCCTTGTCCGGACCCTCCGATGAGCATTTGGACTGCCGAAAACCCAACTGAGCTCATCCACTGAATGCTGTGAAGCTGTACAGTCTGGAAAGCCTGACAGACATGTGCCAGAAGACACGCCAATAGGAGGCTCGGGACCAATGAAAGGATGAGAGGCGCCTAATTTGGCAAACCTATCCACCTTCTCATTCCCAAAAATCCCCACGTGACCTGGCACCCAGACTAGAAGCATATCCTTCTGAGAAGAAAGCTCTTGCAGTCTTTTAGAACATTCTAACACCAACCTGGAAGTGAAGACACCTGAACTCAGCGCAGCCTGGCTGTCCGAGCAGATACAAACACCTTTTAATTTAGTGTTACAGACCCTCCCATCCAAGACACAACAAAGAATAGCATAAACCTCAGTCTGGAAGACCGTGGTCCATTCACCAAGAGATACTGCCAAATGATCTCCTGTCTCAACTCTTATACTTACTCATATTTGTAAAAGAAAATCGAAAAAAAGAATGAAAACCCAACAATTAGGACGCACTTATTGCAATAGGAGAGTCCGAGAGGGAGAGAGAGAGTTAAATCACTCACTACAAACATTTGTTTTTATACTACGAGGTCCACAACATGGTTCTCAATACTTCCATAATATATATCTTAATTAAGTTTTACATAGCTTAGATATCATCATAAAAACATTTCCAAATGTACTTGTAATTTTCTTTATTGTTAAATGTAATACACATGTTCAACATTTTTCCTTATATTCCCCTTTAAATCTCAGAAGCAGCATTTTTAAGAACAACTTTAATAAACAAAACGCAGTCCACATTCAGGTTCCTAAATAAATAAATAAGTAAAAATAATACGAACCCAAAGAAATGGTGAAGCTCGACGAAGGTCCTGTGCCATATTTTGTACTAGCCTTACTCTGTCATCTTCAGTAAGTTCATCTCTCCAGAACATAGCTGGTTGGGAATAGTTATCTTCGTCCGAAGAATTATACCTAGTTATAAAAAGAATCTTGATAATATTTGTTTGAAGTTTTTTTTTTTACAATTTTAACATTAAAAAATTTCTATACCTTGCAACATCACCGCATGCTGTATAATGTGATCTTACAGCATTAGGAGATCCAATTAAATTTCGAAAGCTTGATGGATAATAGGTAGGTGCACCATCTTGATTATCCGTAAATGTGCTGAAACCATCTCTATTCGTATTGGCTATTTTTGTTCTAAAAGGGCTATTAACTGGAAGCTGTAAATGATTTGGTCCCAGGCGGTGCATATGCGTATCCTTGTAGGAAAACAGACGACCCTGTTATAAATAATTAAATTAATATTTCTATTTTATGAATTTCATTATCAGCTTCTGTTCCTATGGAAATGGGAATAAAGAAAGTTCTATCTAAAAATAAATAAATAAAGTTATGTACAGCAAATATATCAGTTGTGATTTTCACTTGAAGTATTGTGATCGTGTCAAATTTTCGAAATTGAGTTTTCATCGGAAATACTTCTTTTGATGAGGTCATATGGTTGTGAGAAAGAAATGTTTTTAGCAATGGTCTGCTGTAGAATTTATTAAATATTAATTGCAAATAATATTACATTAACTGTAGTAAGATAAACACCAGATCTTTTTTACAAGCGAAACAAGGCTCCAGTGTTCCAAGAAAAAGAAGGTAGTCTATCGAAATGGATTACTGACATGGAAATAATAATGAAGTCATTCAGAATAAGTGCAGATTAAGTGATAGAAAGCTTACTTGGAAGAGAAGAATGCTTTGTCCATAAAAGAAGGATATAGAAGAATAGATTGCTTAAAAAAATGAGATTTAAAAGAAAGAACTTTAAAGAGCACACTTTATGGAAGCTGAGAAGATCTAAGCACCGGCCTGGAGAAACCTATGGTTAATTAATATGTGTATGGGTCTAGTTATAGGGTGTTAAAAGAGCTTGTATTAGACAGAATTATAGGTCTAAACTCGAATTACATTCGAGTAAGAATGTAAGTTTTAATGGCTACTTTATGTGTTTGATTTGAGAAGAAAAACAATTTTGTGGCTAGAAAACCCTGATTTCTTAGTTAGACAAATTTGCAAATTTCAATATTATCGCTTGTAAAATAAAATGAACAGCAAACTTTTAGTGTCCCTCTTAAGAGACCCATTCTTTAAAATTGGAAAGGAAAGGCCACTATGAGTCCAAATGACATGCATTAAATAAAAAATAAAAAAAAGTGATAATATACAAACCTGTAACATTTTGTCAGGACTAGGTTCAATTCCAGGTATCATATTACTAGGTGAAAAACCTGCTTGTTCAATATCAGCAAAATAATTAGTTGGATTACGATCCAAAACTATTTTTCCAACTTCAATAAGAGGGTATTCATCTTCCGGCCAAATCTGATTATTATAAAAATATTCAAAGTATTAAGTATATTATACATTTAGCAAAAATAATTCACTTAGTAACAATCTTCAAACCTTTGTAACATCAAATGGATTCCAGCGAAACAATTCCGCTTGTTTGAATGTCATAACTTGAATGTAAAAAGTCCAACTTGGATAACGTTTTTCGGCAATAGCATTGTACAGATCTCTTGTTGCATAATCTGGATCGTCCATCATTAATCTTTGAGCAACATCAGCAGTCAAATTTCTAAATCCTTGATCAGTCTATTGACAATAACATTACTAATAATTTAAGAATAAGAATAATTATAAAATGTATGTAGTAAATTTTTTTTGTAAAGGACATAAGACTTCAATTTTTCGGCACAATTGCAAGAAACCACCATCTACCACGCAACCGTACCACTTGTCACGTCACACGTGAAAAGTAAATCATGAAAATATATTTGAGATTCCAAAGTATCATCAAATACAGTAGAGTCTCTTATTCTTTCTACAACGAACACATCCTGCTATTACGTGATAAAAAAAAAAGTAATTACATTTATTACATTCATCTTATTATTTATTAACATTAAATTATCGAGACGAAAACATTAGGGCTTTGAAGAAGTCTATTCAACAAAGAACTGAGTATTTTTAAAATGTGACTTTTAAGCGCACTTTCCTGAACTTATCTCGAAATAAAAAAATTATTATAATGGAAAAACCTGTAACAAAATGTGAGAGTATGCAACATATAAGAAAATTTTTTTTTTTCCAGTCATTTCGATAAATTTATTGTATTTTTTCTAGGCATAAATTTTTCGAAATGTTAAATATAAACAAGTTAAATAAAAAACATTGAATAATTAACAGAAACTATCCAACAAATGATCATAATATAATTGAAATTAATATAGGAAAAAAATCACTGAACACATGCAAGTTTGTTATGAAAAATGTATAACATTTTACAAATTACTTTTTCGTAAAAAACTTTTGCTAGTCTATGACTTCAGACATTTTTTTTTTCAAATTTTAATTATTATAATATTGGAATGATTAAATTAGAGTGAGATATTGATTTATTTTTAGTTTACTGGAACCATTCGATAAGATTCTTTCATTTTTGTCTAGATGACAGTACCTAGATAATCATTCAATTAGTGATATTTATTTTTGTCATTTTGCAACAAACTCTTAAATCAATACAATATAATTTTGCTACTAATATAACTCCTTTTACTCTTGTCACATTCAGCTACAAATCATTCTGTATATTCAACTATTTGTACACTTAGAAGTTGAATAGACTAAGAAAGTTTAAAAAATTATTATAAATAACTCATTCTTAAGGATTTTTTTTTATATCCTTGTAAAAAGTGTAAAGTGGCAATTCTTTTTTAATTTCAATATTTTTTCAAAATATATTGAAACTTGTGAATAAGGGACAGATTCTAGATATCCATATTTAGAATAAATGATTAGCGTGCAAGTTAATAATATATTCGTTGCAAATTAAAATAAAAAAACTATGTTGAAATAAGTTTTGTAAAATGTTTTGTTGTATATATTTTTTATTTGATGTGAAAAGAGTAAAATCCACGATCAATGACTAATTCTGCAGCAGCGACTAAGGAGATTCTAGTATAATATACTCCATGATTATATTCTATTCTTTTGAGTGTTTACGAAACATTCATATTTTTTATGTAGATATAAAATAACACGTTCTTAAAAGTGTAACGGTAAAAGTTAATTTAGATCATCTCTTCCTTGAAAACTCTAATGCGGGTTGAGAATTCACATGTTTTCTTTTATACAAATCCTCAATTCCTGATTACAAGTCCTTTGTGACCTCGTTCTCTTTAATAATTTAATTGTTTTTTTTTTTGTTATATTTTTTTAAATCACTCGTTATTCAAATTAAGTGCAGAACATCTTCATTTTAACTACACTTTTTAGATAGAAAAAGACTCAGGCATGTTTACTCTATGCAACCTTCAAGAGAAGATTTTTGTTAAGTTTCTGTTTGGCCGATTTTAATGCCAATCTCTGATCGCTTTAGAGTGTAGAAATGAGGGGGTATCAAATATTTCCCGTTTAATTGTACGGTACTGCTTTCTCTTTATTTTAATTATTAATTTTTTTTCTTACTACTAGTCTTTTAGTTTGATTATTTTTGTTTTTCTCACTTCTCTTAAACTGTATTATACAGCATTTATATTATTATATAAATTTTCTTACTTTATCTTTTGTTTTTAGCAAATTGCAATAAATTTCGGCAGTAAGTTTTTTGCCTTCCTTTTGAACTTTTCTAATTGCTTTTCAGTTTTACATATTTAGTTGCATATTAATTACAGATAACTTTTAGGGTTATTTATTTCTATTAATCTCTAAACAAAGTTAATAATAATAATAATAATAATAATAATTTACAAGTTATTTCTAACAAGTTAAGTCTTTTAAAAGTAAACTTATTACCCTGTAGTGGAATTTGCAATAAACAGGTACGCCTTCGGCATTTACAAGCTTATATGTATTCGATCCATAACCGTGCATATGCCTGAAGCCATCAGGTGTGCCTCTGTCTGAATAATGTATCAATAACTGATACGTAGATTCAGGCCTTAATGTGAAGAAATCCCATATCATATCCATGTCCTGAAAAGTTCTCAATTTGTTTAATAAAAACTTTGTTAAAATTTTGGAGTTTAAAAAATTGGCATTAATAACTTACTTTTAAATTTGTTACTGGATTCCTTTTTTGAGAATGTATAAAGTGAAAAAACATGAATGGATCCCGTGTAAAAAATACAGGAGTGTTGTTTCCTACAAGATCCCAAATTCCATCTTCTGTGTAAAACTTAACAGCAAAACCTCTAGGATCTCTGTAACAAATTTTATTTTAACTGCATCTTCGTGCTTATTTTTAATATTCTTTTCACTGAGGTACGGTTTTTAATTGTAAAGCCTTGTTTCAGGAAAGGGCAGTCCTAGAAGAAATTTGACCGGATATTAAGCATCGATGGCCAAATAAATGCAGAACGGTCACAAGTTTTGTTTATAGATCCCGACTGTTGATAGAATACTATCCGGGTATGAAATAGAAATGATGAAATGTCAGTAGAAAACCTATTATGCGGCTATATATTTCAGAAGATACCATATGCATGTATATCCGGCTCTGCATGCTGGCAGATATGAGACAGGGAATTTGTTGGCAAGGAAACAGCTCCATGCTAACATTCTAGTACCATGGAGCGAGAAGAGAGAGTAAGCCTGCTGTTCAGATACAAATGCTGAAAAAATAAAAAGCAGGTGCAGCATAAGATGTGAGAGTCTTGATACGTGGAAGAAGTGGCTTTTAACCAAACGATTGTGTACTGTTTCGTACATTGTAGTTGTTTGTAACAATGCCTAAATAAGAATGAATGTGCTTATTGGAGAGCTAGAATTTGCTAATGGATAAGGCTAAAATCTCCTAGTAGGACACATCAACTAACATGCCTAATCTGAACTTTGTATGTTGAGTAGATATTAGGGTAGTAGTTGGTTGTGTTGTCAGACTATCTTTATAATTGCTGAATATGAGGATGGGTTCGCAATGATGGGCAACATCTGGGGTTTAATCTGTCGTAACATGCATTTTAATTTTGTTCTGACCGGTTTCGGATTCTAATCTATCTTCAGAGTTAAGCGTTCAAATTCATTTAGAGAGTTGACTTCATAGAACATAAAATGTTACAAATAACTTTGATAGATATTTATGTGTGTAGATAGTATATGAAGTTTAAAGAAAACTGTTGGAGCCATTTACTAGAAAACTGGGAAAAATATTCGGTAAACTCTTGCTTCCAATTGATGGATTTGCCTGAAACCACCGTGTCAGTGGTATACCAAGTTTGAACTTCCTGGGATTCTTCGTTTTGAGATATTTTGTTCACATATACACATAGACCATTTGCTAAAAACATATTTTCGTACCCCAAAAACATGTATTACTAGTATTGCGATGATGTCAAACTTTCGAAATTCAGTTTTCGCCGGAAATACAGGCTTGAAGTCCCCTGAATACGTAACAAATGTTTTTAGCGAATAGTCTGTATGTGTATTTGCGTGAAATACTTAAAAAGTGAATGTTTTATTTTTTTTTTTTGTTATTTTCTCTGAAACGGCTCCAGTGATTTTCTTTAAACTTGTTATACTATCTATACATATGTATACCTATCACCTTTATTTGAAATATTTTTCAAAAAAAAAAAAATTATTTTAGTTGGCTGTGCGGAATTTTTGACGTTATATGCAGTTGGTTCAATATTATGCGCCCTACTAGACTATAATTATATATCACTTTTCTATTCCCAAATTGGTAGGTAGGTATAGTACGGCAACTACGAGCTTTTTACCACTTGTGATGTCATTTATCTCCACCCACAGGTTTCTCAGCTAAGTTGCCGAGCTGTGCTTTCCCCATACAATCTCTACCATTAATGTAAGTGATGGCCAAGTTGATTACGTCATGGACCCACCACTGCGGTGTTCAATGGTAACATTTGAGAATGGAGAAAATTGTCATTTTATATATAATTGCAGTAACCGGAGCAAGAGACAGTCGTATGAATGTTCCATTCCAGATTTTTTGGTAGTCATGGGACCTTAAAATATTTCGGAGGATTTTTGTAGAAAGGTGGTTTTTGAATACATGATCTTTACTGGATAAAGAGGGAGGACAGTAAGTGAAGTCCGAAGCAGATGTGACCAGGCGCGTAAAGCGGTTAGAATGCGGCATACGGTTCTCTGAAATAAAATCTTTTCCCATATTATATAAAATAAAATAATAGAATAAAAAAAAAACAGTTTTCCGGAATCGAAGGTATTCTTGCATACGGAGCAGAAATATCGGCTACCACGAAAGCATTGATCGGCAATGGATTTTTTAGAAGATGTGCTTCAGCATAAAAGAATGGAAAGGATAAGGAACGAAGATATTAGGAAGAAAACAGACGCAAAAGAGACAGTTATAGAAAGGTTAATTAATACGAAACTGAAGTGGTATGGTCATTTAAGACGGATACCTTGTAATTGATGGCCAAGACGATTAGGTGATGGAACCCACCGCTGCGGTGTTAAAAAAAAAGACCCATCACATCGAGCGGAGGAAAAGAAAGTACTTTGGCAGAAGCCTGAGAAACGATGGCTAGTGAAACAGAGAATTCTTAAGGGAATTAACTTGATGGCAGTCTGAGAAATGGGAAACGCCGGTATTAGGAAGTATAATTTGGGATTAGTCATCTTCACTGAATGAATTATTGGCTAGTGTAATAATTGTCTCAAGAATTTTATTTCAAATTATATAAAATCTCTGACCTAGAGAAATATCGTTAATTTTGGGCCAGACTCAATGATCCTCGCCTTTGGAATAAAGGAATCGAATAATTTTATATCGGTTACTTTTCTCAATTTGGCGCATCTTGTTAACGAATTTGAATCGGAGATACTCCTCACAAATGATCAGGATCACTAGGTTTATTATGGTAGAGTGACTGTTGAGAGAGAGAGAGAGAGATACAGTGATATCAAAAATATTATATAGAAACTTTAATCAATTGCTCTTTCTCTCTGTAAATTTGTAAATTAATGCTTCCAAGCATGAAATGATTGTTACATTAAATAGGTAATAGTATAACTTACTCAGGAAACCAATTTTTTATTTATTTATTAAGAATAATATTAGCTACCTTGCTGTGTCAGCTGATCCACGTTCTCCAATGACTGTAGAAAATCTAACCATAAGAGGAGTTTTCTTACCCACATGAGAAAACACAGTAGCTTTTGTATAACGTGCTATGGCATCGTCAGTAACAACAAAGTATCCAAAAGCACCTACAACCATAAGGCTTTATTTAGTTAAACAAAAAAAATTTTCGTTAATTAGAAATGAATAATATTAATTCCTCTCTAAGCAAAACTTAAAATTACATAAGCAAGTTCGTTTGCAAACTTGAAAATATATTTCCTGCTTCCTAAAAACATTGCAGGATATTGGTGGGTTGTGTTAAAAAAAAATACATAAAGCTATTTCACTCACAGCAGTAATTTGAAATGTCCACTCCAGTTTTATAGCTTAAAGAAATCCTGTCATAAACAATTAAAAAAAAAAAAAAAAAAAAAAACCTGGACTCCCTTTTATTGCATTTCTCTATAATTAATTGATATATCTTGAAATTTGGAATTTTTACAATTACATTTAATTGTCCTTATATAATGTAGTTTTATGTTTTTCTCTGCAGTGTTGTCTTAGTTGATTATACCTTCTACCATGTAATTAAATTAGTTTTAGAAATAAGTAGATTGCTAAAATTCCGAGTTTGAAGAAAATTAGTAATAAACCGGAATTGTATTTTTACTGAACAGTTTTTTCAATTTTTTTGCGATTTTCGTTAAATTTGGTATACTAACTATAAAATTTGTCAGTTACAATTTTGTAAACTGCAGTTAGAGCAACAAGTATGTGAGTACCAGATTTTTATTTTTTTTATTTTTACAATAACAAAATGGTTATTTTATACTAATTTTAAAAAAGTAATAATTTTGAAATATATCTTTAGGAATAGAACTTATATTTTAATCCAAAAAAATTAATAAGATTATTAAAATAATGTCTATAAGAGAGTTGAGTCATTGTAATTTTTATTTTATAAATAAAATACTGTCAAATTAATTTCAGATGTTTCGTCTTCAGAAAAAGAGTTCTTATTTTTCAAAATAAAGTCATTTCAATGAATATTTCATTTATATCGCATTTATATTGGCGAATAATAATGGGCAACTAATTAATTTAACTATTTAATTATATAACTATATAATTTAATTATATTATAACTATTTAATTTAATTCGAGGAAATAGGTTCACATGCTTAAAATAATTTAAAGAAAGTGATAAATGGTTTTAAAACGATTTAAACGTCTATATATTTGTGCCATAACTCACAAGTTATATAAATGATAAAGCCAAAGGCTAATCTTTAATGAATTTTTAGCTGCATTAAATAAAATAGGTATGTAATCTTTCACTTTGACCAAACTTATATTTTAGGAGAAGCATTAGATCCGAGATAATTGGGCGTAACAACACTTATTAAAACAAAAATTACCTGCTCCTTTAGCGTGGACTACTCTCTCCGGGATCCTCTCTCTATCGAAGTGCTGAACTACATCAAAGAAAACTAAATCTTCTACAAGAAGAGGTCCTCGTGGTCCAACTGTTAAAATATTTGTATTATCATCAACTGGGTTTCCACTTTCTGTTGTAAGTGTATCGATTTCCTTAAAACAAAAGAAGTTCCAATTAATAAGTAAGCAGTTATAATCAGGAATTTCTTTCACTTAAAACAACATTCTTTGCTGGATCTTGGATAACCATGTAAGGTAGTTAGAAATAACTCTATAACTAAGGACATATTGGAGGCCCTAGGAAGTATTTTCATAAGTAAAAGCACGATTTTTAAACTTTCTACCAGGAAATTACTATCGTTAAGTTAAAGTGTACAACTACACTCCAGGAACATTCTATGAAATTCGACAGCATTATTAGAGAATTAGAGGCTGTGGGGACTAAATTAGAACACGATGACAAAATATGCCATTTATTATTGACCTTACCAGAAAGTAATAATAATATAATTACGGTCTTAGAGATATAGTCCAGTAATTAGATTTGTCAAGTTGTGTTTATTGAATGCAGAATTGAAAATGGAAAACAAAAGTGTGAATAAATATGACATAAGGGTAGCCTTCTTTAAACTTTTGTAAACATAATGGAGGAGCCAAAGGTTTGAGGGAGTATTCGTACTCACATAGGGTGAAACTTCCCTATGTTTCTCGAGACGGCTATTCGCGGAATCTCATTCTAGCCCATCCAACGCGTCCTCGTCGCTGGCTCCGGAAACATCTGCGCTCCACTTTGTGGAAGCGTGGGTGGCTAAGTTGGAGGGTGAACGCAGAGGGTAGCCTTCGGGCTATTTGGGAACCTAGCACTCCCACGTACCTCAGCTACAATTACAGACTAACAAGTGCAGTGGTTTTCCCATTAGGAGTGTGAGTTGGTGGAGACTTTTCTGCCCTCTGTTTGGGTCGCCATAATTTATGTGCGGCCTGAATCTCTTGCAGCGAATTCTTTTGCTGCGGAGCCTCCGTGGGAATTCATACTGCATCACTTACACCTAAACGCCTTAACATTATACACTTACATAGTTACAGTCTTACACGCCAGTGGCACGTGCTGGTGCCACCCACATGTTTGCCGTGTGTGGATACCTGTGTCGTGGGGGAGGGAAGTCCTGGTGGTTGAGGATGCAGGTTCTCGCTGGAGGCAAGTTTCCTCGGCGTGCCTTGCAGTCCAACACACCACTTTGGTTCCTGACTCCACTAAACAGGCGGCCAGAGCCTAACCCAGCTCTGGTCAATCGGCTAGCGTAAAGAACGCATGGGTGAGCTCCCGGGTATTGTGGGCCTTGGCTGACAATCCCTGGGCGCTATATCTCTAGGGTAGCTCTGGCGCTTCTTCAAAGCGTCCCAAATTGTGAGGCTCCGTGGAGGGTGGAGAGCTCTGGAGATGTTATATGTTTTTAATTTTAAATTCGTCAGCCGGGGCCCCTTAGAGGAGGGGGCCACCGGTGGTGGGGGTAATTCCTCTGTACATCCAGAGTCGGGTGACCAGGGCCTGGATGCACTAATGGGTGGGAATCTGGAAAAATATCCAGAGGCAGGGAAGGCTTGCTTCTGGAGGAGAACGTGTCAGGAGGAGCCGCGGAGGACTTGTCCTCCTGCGGCGATTTCTGAAACGTGGTCAAAGGAAAAAGGAGAGATATGTAAGGCAGGTATTTTTATTTTTATTTATTTATTTACATTTATTTGTTTGTTTGTTTATTTATTTATTTATTTATTTATTTATTTGTCTATTTATTTATTTATTGATATTTATTTGTTTTTTATTTATTTATTATTATTTATGTATATTTATTTTATTATTATTTATTTATTTATTTTATTATTATTTATTTATTTATTTTATTATTATTTATTTATTTATTTTTGTTCCTGCCTGCTATCAAGTTTTAGAAGTTCCATTTCTTACATTAGTTGACTTATTACTATGATTGATAGGGTAGAAATGGTTCAGGTTAACTGCAGCATAGCAAAGATGCAACGGCTAACTTATGCCGTTGTATTGCTAAGTTGCATACATATTTTATTTTAATACAAGAACCTTATGCCTTTAAAGGTTTGGTTCGAGGATTGAGTGTGGTTGATGGCAGACTGTTCGTGGCGGATGGCGGGGACATTCCTAGGGCATGTATTTTTGCCAGTCGGAGTGTCGACGCTGTTCTGCTTCGACAGTTCTGCTCTCGGGACTTGGTGGCGGTGAGGGTTGGTCTGGGGGTTGGTGGGCGTCGTCGGGACGTAGTTGTGACTTCGGCTTACTTCCCCTATGATGGCCTCTCTCCTCCTCCTCAGGAGCTGAAGGGTTTGGTTCAGTATTCGGAGGCCAATGACATACCTATTATAATAGGATGTGACGAGAATGCGCACCATGTTGTCTGGGGCAGCAGCGACACCAATGGTAGGGGTCGCGCTCTCATGGATTTCCTGGTGGGCACGCGATTAGAGGTCCTGAATAGGGGTACTGAACCCACTTTTGTTACTAGGATTAGAAGACAGGTTATGATATTTCCCTTGCTTCTAGGAATTTTAGTGGTCTGATTAAGGATTGGAGGGTGAGTCCTGAGGTTTCCATCTCCGATCACAGGATGATTAGGTTTAGTCTGGGGATTGATCCAATTACCCTGGCTAGTTATAGGAATCCCAGGAGGGCGGATTGGGGTTTATATTCTAGAATTATTGAAGATAAACTGACTATCCAATCAGAAGCCCCTGATGGTATAGAGGAATTGGAAAGGGAGGCTGGTATTCTTCATGAACACATTAGATCCTCATTCGAGGAGTCCTGTCCTCCAAGGTGGTTAAGGGTAGTAAGAACCCTGGTGGTCTTCTTCGTTGGGAAAACTAAGGAGACAGGTAAGGGGCTCATACAGGAAGGCTGTCCTGGCTGATTCTTCGGAATCATGAGATAGTTATAACAGTATTAAAAGAGCATATAAATATGCTCTGAGGAGAGCCAAGAGGAATTCCTGGAGATCAGTTAGGTACCCTACGATACCCTGATGGTTCCTTTACAGGGGGGAAGGGGAGACACTGCAGCTTTTGGCTTGATACTCACTTCCCGGATAATATTGGTTTAAATGCTGCTTCGTCTTTGGTGGGTGGAAGGAGATGGGACCCTGAAGATGTATCCACCTTAGATGAGGTAGTTACACATGATAGAGTCAGTTGGGCAGTACAAAGTTTCTCACCTTTCAAGTCACCTGGACCGGACGGGATTTATCCTTGTCTGTTGCAAAAGGGTGGGGACGTGCTGACGAAGGTATTGTTAAGATTGTTTAAAGGATGTTTGATGTTTGGTTATGTACCAACATTATGGAGAGAAGTTAGGGTAGTCTTTATTTCCAAGCCGGGAAGAAATGACTACTCCGACCCCAAGGCATTTAGACCCATTAGTCTTATGTCTTTCCTCTTGAAAACTTTGGAAAGGTTGGTGGATAGGTATATTACTGATGGCCCATTAAGGGATCATCCACTCCATCCTAACCAACATGCTTATATTGTGGGTAAGTCGACAGACAAGGCATTACATTGTCTCGTCGGAAGAATAGAATCTGCTTTGGAATAAAAGAAATTCCCTAGGGTGTTTCTTTGATGTTGAAGGGGCATTTGACAGAGTATCGTTTGATGCTCTCGAAGATGCCTTGGTACGAAAAGGTATACATCCCGTCTTAATCAATTGGATAGGTGTCTATCTTAGGAGTAGGGTTATACAGGTTTCCCTTGGCGGGCGCACCATGATAGTACAAGTGGGGAGAGGTTGCCCTCAAGGGGGTTGTCTCTCACCTAAGTTGTGGTGCGTCGTCATGGATGACCTATTGATTAGGATGAATTCATCGGGATTTTATGTGCAAGCATATGCCGATGATGGTATTTTATTGTTAGGGCGCTGTTTGTCCACTATTTCGGACCTAATGCAAAGCGGCCTTAACATGGTGTATTGTTGGACACAGGATAAGGGTCTTTCTATTAATCCTATTAAGACCCAGGCAATTCTATTTACTCATAGAAGGAAGATAGTAGGTTTTACACCTCCTAGGTTGTTAGGTACTTCCATACAGGTTAGCAATTCAGTGAAGTTCCTTGGAGTAGTTCTCGACAGTAAATTGAACTGGTCGGAACATGTTAAGACACAACATCAAAAGGCGATAATCTCCTTTTGGCAATGCCGAAGAGTTGTAGGTAAGAACTGGGGGATCACTCCCAAGATGATGTTCTGGATTTATTGCATGGTCATTAAACCTAGACTGGTATATGCGGCTTTGGTGTGGTGGCGTCGCATTGAAACACGATCCGCTAGGCAGCTGTTGGAAGAAATCCACGTTTGGCTTGTCTGGCGGTGACTGGTGCGTTTCGGACCACACCGACCGCATCTATGGAGACTTTGTTAGGGATTCCACCTCTCTTTGTGGAGGTGAAAAACCAGGCAATGAAAGCCTGTTATAGAATTAAACAGGCAGGTTTTTGGCAGGTAAGCGATATGGTCATTCTGCCATTTATCGTGAGATGCTTTTAAGGATTCCCATTACAGGTTTCCCTTCTGATAGGAATTTGAAGACTTTTGTCTTTGGTCATTCCTACAGGGTTAGGTTGCCTTCTAGGGAAGATTGGTTAACCCTGGGTCCGTCTGGTGTGATTCCTGAGAATTATCTCCGATGCTACACGGACGGTTTCCAGGATGGATGGTAGGTCTGGGGCTGCCATCTATTTTGAGACGGGAGATCATTTGGTAGCGCCTCTTGGTGAGTGGGCCACCGTTTTCCAGGCTGAGGTTTATGCAATTCTTTGCTGTATTTTGGATGAGAGGGTGCGTAACACTAATTTAAAAGGTGTTTGTATCTGCTCGGACAGCCAGACTGCGTTGAAGGCGCTTAATTCATGTGTCTTCACTTCCAGATTGGTGTTGGAATGTTCTAAAAGACTGGAAGATCTTTCTTCATTAAAGGATGTGCTTCTGGTCTGGGTTCCAGGTCATATGGGAATTTTTGGGAATGAGGAGGTGGATAGGTGTGCCAAATTAGGTGCCTCTCTCCCTTTCATTGGTCCAGAGCCTGCTGTTGGTGTGTCTTCTGGCACATGTTTGTCGGGCTTTCAGAAGTGGATGACCTCGCAGCACTCATCCTTATGGATGAGTGCAGTGGGTTGTCGGCAGTCTAAAATGCTCATTGAGGGCCGGACGGAGCTTTGAGTAGCGGGGTCCGATGTCTTTCACGGACCTCCCTCAGACATCTGGTTGGATTCCTCACTGGGCATTGTGGTTTAAGGAGACATCTCTATATAATGGGACTCGTGCCTGACCCCTTTTGTAGAGTTTGTGAGACTGAGGAGGAAACACCCATGCATCTGATGACGAATTGTTTGGGTGAGGAGATTAGGTTTAGGACCTTCGGCCGGAATAGGATATCGGTAGAGGATCTTAAGCTGTGTCCTTTTAAGGTTTTGGTCTGATTTGTTCGGTCTGTGGTGAAACTTAGATGGTTAAAACTTGGGCCTGGATTTTCGTTCTAGTCCCAGTATTGTTATTCTTTAAGGGTAGCTATATGGGCCCTGGGAGGCTTTGGATAGCGTAGGGTTTGCCCTCCCCTTTTGTGAATAATAATAATAAACATAATGAAATAAAATTGGATATACAGCACCCTACAGTCCATCTATGAACGGATGAGGGAACGTATAAATAGAACTCTTACTGAAAAACTAGAACGTTGCTTGTTGAGACTCATCTATCTAATCTTTGGTGAGAAGCTGTGCGAAGTGCCACTTATCAGCTACATAGATGTCCTAATCAAGCCATATTTGGAAATGTATAATTGAAAATTAGAATTGTGTGAATGAAGACTTTTTGGGAAGAAGGCATGGGGGACTCATTCTGTCTAAGGGGAACTAATTCGACCCCAGAGCAAATGAATTTAGAATGGTTGGATTCCAGAGTAACGAGTATAGATTGTGGGGACTTCCAAACGACAAAATAATAATATCCCGAGATGTGACAGATGAAGAGGACTTTAATTACATTAACAATTTAACAGATGAACATTCAAGTAATGTGCCTAGGAAGAGAAAGATTCTGAGGAAGATGATAAAGTGCCTGTTGGATCCGGAGAACATCCCGAAGTAACAACCGAAGATACTTTGTAAATGAAAATACAGAAAAAAGAAAAACTAAATTGCCAAAAAAACTTCACGATTCATGTAAAGGATACTACGTATTACATGTAAAGGATAAAAAATATAGATAAAGAGAAGTGACAATGTAGAGACAAATCAAGAAGAATGAAGGCTATCAATAAATAAGGAGTTCAAAGCCTTAAAAAATATGAATGTTCGGACGGAATGCGAATTACCCTTAGGAGAGAAATCAATTGAGATTAGATGGGTACTGAAACGAAACAAGATGGAATTAAAAAGGCTAGACTTGCCGCAAAGAGATATCAAGAAAAAAAAACGTCAAAAGTTATGCATCAGTAGCCAGAATATCATCTGTGAGATTTTTATCGTCAAAAGCAGACCAAGAAAGTTTAAATAAACAACTAATTTACCTACTGCCTACCTGGTGAAATTCAAAGCAAAGTACATACCAAACCATCTAAAGGAATGAAATTAAAATGGGAGTTTAATATTAAACAACGGTTTATATGAGGTACTTGGAAGTTCCTCGGTGTTAGACTGAATGGTTGGAAAATGTCCTCATAAACAATGGCTGTGCACGTTTTCAACATGATTTCCTATATTTATAGGGACAAAAATGTTTGGATTTTAATTTTTGTGGATGGTTGTCTAAGAGAGGGAAATGAGATGATAGGAGCACTTCAAAGGAATTTAATATTAAAGAACTTGGTGAACCAAGAACATTTTTTAGGACTAGAAATATAAAGAAGAGGTAACTATATAAAGATTTCACAATATTCAGGGGGAATACATCAGGGAGTAACCCAATGTAAACTGGATTTCCTGTCAAAAAATCTAGAGATAATTACGGTGCCTATACAAAACTGTTAAGGAGTATATGTATATGACTCTAGTCGACCTGATATTGCTTTTGCATCGTCCTCTCTAAGCGGATTTTTAGTTCGCTCTACAAAGCACCATTGAACATTGCCAAACGAATCATATGTTATTTTATGACTACTCAAACTTGTCTACAACAAAAAAAAGAAAAATGATATAACACAAAGCATACTCAGACACAGTTTGTGGAAGAGAGACCAAGAATCAGTCAAAGTAAAAGCATATCTGGTGCAGCCATTTACTTCTGTGGTAATCTGGTATCTTGGATGTCAAAGAAACAAAATTAGGTTGCCTTAAGCACGGCAGAATCAGAGTATTATGAAAGAGCTTTATCAGTTTCTGAATTTCTCTACACTAGTGGTGATAGACGTACAAGTTTAAGTGAAAAAGTTGCGGTGGGGGAAAAAAATTTTGTTGATTATCAAAAGCTCAATAGTTTGATTAAAAATTATGAAAATAGTAAAAAAATCTAATCATATTGATATTCACGCTCATTTTGTTGAAGTTGTATTGATCCTTATGTAACTACTATCAAAATGTAGCAAATATATTGACTAAGTCCTTAAGTACCTCAAGATACTATGATTTGAGATATAAGTTAGGTCTATAATATATTAATATTAAATTAATTGTTTATAATAATAGTTCATTCTTATTTCATTAAGTTTTACTAAAATGTAATGAATGTTGATATGGCAATGACCAGAGGAGTTTTAAAGAAAAAAGCATTCTTTGTGGCTCAACGTTTCGGGTACCATTCTGCAAAATTTATTAGAGAAAAATTATATAATTGTACTAGTGTTGCAGTGAAGAAAACGGGCAGACATTTATGTATCAAATAAAAGAAAAATTTAAATTTTAGAAATATTAACAGTACAGATTAAGCGTAATATATTAAAAATAAGAAATTGTAATACATAAGTAACAATTAATTAAATGAAATGATATTAACAATAATAGAAAATCTAAAAGATAAAGATACCTTCAATGTAGGAAATGAATGTACGTTGAGCCGTTAAGAGAAATGTAGAGAGAGTATTTTTAAAATTAAAAAAAAAAAAAAAAACTGTTAAAAGATGGGAGGGAGGGATAAGAAATATGTTTCTGGTGAGGCGCGGCAATTTTAAATTTGGTACCTTTTTAAATTTTGCAGAGCTCCTGAAGAAGGGAATGAAGAGTACCCGAAACATAGAGCAACAAAGATTTTTTTTTTTCTTTAAAACTCTTCTGGCCATTGCCGTATATATATCTCATTATAATTTTAAGGCTTGACGATTTGAAAATCATTTACTAAAATAATTTTTTACTTATGAATATGTTCTATTTAAGAAAAAGATGTTTATTTGAGATATGTTTTAAATATTCTGATGTATTTTAAATAATATATTTTGGATGTTCATTAAGGGTTACAATATCAAAAATTTGTATTGCAATTCCAACTTCAGTCACCACTTGAATTGAGGGGATGTGTTGAGAAATTGATTGCAATCATGTGTGCGCCTTTTACGAAGTAAAATATATATTTTGTTTTCTGTATATTATTTAATTGTCTTTTTTCTTAACCTGCAACAGATTAATAGTTGACGGGTACCACTGATTTATCCTTTCAAGGAAGATATTTTTCATATTAGGTGGTAAAGTTTTTATATATGGGCACCAAACCTAATGCTGTGGCCAGTCTAAACGGCTGTAAATTTAAAACCATTTATCATTGGATTATTAGAAACAGACAAAATTGTATTGATATGATAAAACTAAAGAATTATGTGAATTCTGTATAAATGTAAACTTTCAAATAAAAGATTATTCTGTGAAATAGTAAGTTATTCTAAAAGATATTGTAGATTGGAAAGAAGGCTAAAGAAGTAATCAAAACAAACTAAGAAAATTAGAATTATGCTACCGAAAAGGAAATAAAATCAAGGCTCCTAAAAGATGCAGCCATCGAGAAATTTGTTGTGGTGGTTGGTTCCGCAGAGCTGGAAAATGTCTCTGATGCATCGAGAAATTTATTGCTCTGAATTTGGGAGCTATCCAGAAATTCAATGTGGCCAATGATTAGGAAATCTACAAGGAAAGGCTGGACGAATTTTTTTTTTTTATACAAATAGAATAGGTGAGGCAATGGAAGTTTGGTCACACAGATGGAAAAATAGGGTTAACGAGAACCTGAAAACCTTGGGCGATCCCATACTTCCCAAAAACATGATGTATAAAGAAGTGTGTGATCTGATAGAGTGACAATTCATAAAAATAGCTTTTCAGAAAGAGGATTGCTTTCTGTGAAAATATTGGAGACTAATTTGCAAAATTTTAAAAAATGGCCGCTAAATGTAAATGAAAATTATTTAATTGATGATTTTGTTACATGTTGAGCAAATAAGTGTGATGGATGCAAGAAACTTGAAATAATATTAAATTTTAAATAAATCTAAATTATCAAAATATGTTGCAAAAAGGGCCAGCCAGGTATAAAGACAGTTACTCGTACGGTTCAAGAACAATTATGGCATTGTACTGTACTACCCCTTCTTCTCACAGGGGAGGAATTGAAACAAAGAGAAGAGATATTTTAAGACAGACTCGTTCTAGCTACCAAGTTGAAAACATCAGAGCCAGTATCAAGTTTTAAGAGTTTATTCCAATTAAATTATAAGCATATTGTTGTGATAATCTAAAGTAACTTAAATTCTATTAGAGAATATATCTTTTGAAAAACAGTGTGACTTCTTTATTATTGCTAACACTTCATTCTCTTTTAAGATACATATTCACAAGCCCTTCATACAAAATCGCTCGTGCTACTTACTACAAACTACAACATCACACCATTACATTACATTGGTGCCAGCTGTTTGGGATATTTTCAACGAGAATCCACAAATTTACAAGTACGTAAAAATTTCAATTTCATAATTAAACAAATTATCCATCAGATAATTTGATTGTTTTTTAATTATTTTCTCAGCGGAAATATCTTCAATATTTCCCATTATTGAATTTTCTAGTGAATTTCATTTTTAAATTTTTGTAATTGTACCACTTGTACCTCAATCCCTTTCGAAATTTGAATTTATGAGTGTACTTAATAGATCCCAAATTATAAAGATATTACGCGATAATAACCTTTCTGTTGGAGGCAATTTACTCCAATTACGTAGACGTCTTGAAAAATATAATCTTTCCCCAAGCAATTCGTTCACTGACAAAATATATAAGATTAATGGACAAGACATGGGCATCGACGCTGCTGCAGAGTATTTGCTTGCACAGCAACAATTAGCAAATCCTCCCACCCCCAGCAATCAACCAGCTAGTTCTTTAAGAAATTTGCAATTGATAAACAGCTTACCTACCTTCGATGGCGAAAATTCAGCCAAGGTATAAAGAACAGACCTTGTCGCCATTGTTCCGGTCCACATTTTGACGTGGACTGCACCAACAAATTCAGACCAAAACCTCGTACTAACTTTGGCAAAATGCCTAATAATTTTAATACACCAAAAAATTTCAATCACAGAGCAAATAGTAATAATCGCTATAATAATAATAATAATCAATATTATAGTAATAATCATAGTCCTCGAATTAATTCAAACAATTCGCGATTTAACCCTTATTCAGATAGGCCCCAGTATAGTCATAATAATAATAATGGTAGCCATAACCTCCAAAATGGGCCCACTTGCCAATTTTGTTCTAAATTTGGACATACGGCTCGAACATGTTTCCAGATACAGCCAAAAAACGGTTAAGCCCACAGCCGCTCTCACGAACGGCTGATGTTATGACCTTGGCTCTCATACCTGCTTTCACCAATTCTGATTATTTGTTAGTAAATTTAAGAATTGGCAAAAAATTTATTCGTGCCCTTGTAGACACTGGAGCTAGTCACAGCCTAGTGGATTCCAGTTTTTGTAGAAATAAGAACCTTCAGCATTCCAACATTATTTTAAAATCTCTGACTAACCAAGTAATACCTAATTATGGCATCACGTCCCTTCGTTTGCATGCAGACAATGTCGAAAATTCCAATTTTTCTGGCGAATTCATAGTTTCGCAATTAAAAGGCAATTTCCAATTAATACTAGGTAGAGATGTCCTTTCATTAAATAGGGCAATTATTAATTTGCGCACACGTACACTAACGCTCAATAAATTCAACATTCCATTTTCAAATAGTGCTCAAACGCACCAATTTAGTACTAATCGCTAAGTTCACTAAAATCCATAGTAACTAGCCACAAAATTTCTGTGCCACCTCGCGCACACAATACATAACACTTGAAATAACATACTTGACATAATCTCTTGAAATTATTCTCATTCTATCACACTTCTCAACCTATTCTCAACTCTACAAACTACACCACATGTATATATTAGTATATATTAACCATATAATTAACAAACTTATGAACTATATATATTAAAAAAAAAAATAAAAATGCATGTAATCAATTAATTAGTCTTAAGAACAAAAATGCGTAAACTTGATTGATTTATCTGTTATGTAATGTAATGTGATGGTGTGATGTTGTAGTTTGTAGTAAGTAGCACGAGCGATTTTGTATGAAGGGCTTGTTAAATGTAGTTTAAAAGAGAAGAAGAGTTAGCATTGATAAAGAAGTCACACTGTTTTTCAAAAGATATATTCTCTAAGAGAAATTAAGTTAACAACAATATGCTTATAAATTAATTGGAATAACTCTTAAAACTTGATACTGGCACTGATGTTTTCACTTTGGTAGCTAGAACGAGTCTGTCTTAAAATATCTCTTCTCTTTGTTTCAATTCCTCCCTGTGAGAAGAAGGGGTAGTACAGTACAATGCCATAATTGTTCTTGAACCGTACGAGAAACTGTCTTTATACCTGGCTGGCCCTTTTGCAACATATTTTGATAATTTAGATTTATTTAAAATTTAATATTATTTCAAGTTTCTTGCATCCATCACATAAGCAATTTTAAATTGATTTTAGATCCGGACCAAACGTCCCTAAACAAGCTGTAAGGACAGGCATTAAAAAAAAAGTGGCAAACTAAGATGATGCAAATGAGTTGCTGGCAATAAATAAAACGCTAAGTAAGGGGCAGGGAGCAGCAGAAACCAAAGTGACTGCCTAAGAAGGTAAAAGTGTAAGGCACACGGTAAAGGTTAATTTCAGATTGTAAATTTAGAAGAACAAAGTGTTTTAAATATGAAAAAATTGAGCATATAGCCGAGGTTTGCAAGTCCCTTATTAATTTTGGTAAAAAATTTACAGGTTTTGCTTAGGTTACGTGGGCGTACTAAATTTTCTAGTTGAATGTTTTATGAAGACACTGAAAGGAGAGATAATAATTATTATTATACAATCAAAGTAGAGGGAAAATAGCAGAGCTGGTACACCTTTTTTGTTCAAAATGGCGATCAGCGCCACCACTGCCCAAGCCAAGCCCCCCGACTAATCATAGATTTCGATTGCCCCTTCAGACCAAGCCCACTCTCCACAAGCCAGGTCTACCGCCAATCATTGAACTAGGCGAACACTTACGCTCCCCCCACAACCATCCATAGATTTCGACAACCCGAAAGCCACGCTCACTTACCATTTCTCCCTTAACTTAGCCAATCCAATGACTCTATTTTAACATTCAATCCGATGACTCTATTTTTTTCACACATTTACCCCCACTCCTTAGCCTAAGAGGTCCAAAGCGGAGTGTACGCACAACCGCAGCGTGAAAGCTGTACGGCAGGGTGTCCTTGAGGATCCATCTGCCTCTACCTGTCGTCGCTCTGCTCAACTAGCATACCAGAAAATCGGAGATCTATCGTCGCTCTGGCAGTATGCACAGTGCTCTATCCTGTTGGAACCTCCTGATTATCTTCGATCGCTGGGCTTAAAAAATTTCCAAAGCATTGTACCATACAGGGCCCCTTTGATTCTTCTGGCTGACCTTCCTCATTTCCAAAGAAATATGGATCGATAATTGTTTCAGCTATAACCGTATCAAACAGCGCATTTTGGTGATGCAATTGATGCTGATGTAATTCACCGGGATTCTCAACACCCCATAATCTGCAGTTTTTTTTGTTGATGTACCCGTTTAAATGAAAATGGGCCTCATCAGTCGTTATCGATTTGTTCAAAAAGTTTTGTTATTTGGTTCTTTTGTTATGCGGCCCTGGGTAGGTACTGAAATCGAATGGCGTACTGCAGGCACTCCTGAGTAAAGCTTAGATCATTTGGAACATCTGGCCTAACGAAAAATGAGAGAAATATTTCAACTAGGCGAAAATTAATATTTTGTTAACTGTAGCAAAAAATTTTGTAACATACAGTGTATTAAGCTTTATGATAAGGGATTAAAAAACCAAAATATTTTAAAATAAGTTTCTCTAGTCAAAGTAAAAGCTTTTCTGCGATGCAATGTTCTTATTTATTGTTTTTAATTGAGAAAACTTTATCTCTATGATATTTTTTTCTGCTTAAAGGAGCTATTATCAGCTTTATAAATATAATTTTTTAAAGATATTATAAAGGCTTATTATTAAAAAAGTTATACAATTTACTTACTCCCTGATGCTGCTTGAAATAATTAATTATCTGGTTCGAAGCATTGTCCCTTATACATTCTGAAAGATGAAAAAAAGCTTTTATAAATAAAAATTGATTTACTTAAAAGAAAACTTAACTAATTAAATGAGTCGTATAATTCCAAGAGGGAGCAGATTCTCCAAATCCTGAAAGTAGTTCATAGTATCTTTGAGATGGGAGATTACCGTATTATCAACTGCAAAAATGTTAGCTTTCAATATGAAGTAAAACTTAAATGAAAGTCAGGTTTCTGCTACGGAAGGTTATGCGGCAATAATGATCCAGCAGTAATGGAAGTCAATCATACATCTTATCTCAATACTGACATAAAATGATGCCCTCTAACGAATGCAACATGCGAAACTAATACTGACAGTAATCTTTTTCTTTGAAAATTTTATTTTTAATCTGGTTGCTTTAGGATATGAAGTTGACAAACAATAAACAAGGGTTTATTACACAGTAATCCATTATCATTATGAACAATAGAAATTAAGATCCCATAAAATGGGAAAAAATAAGTTCCATTAGGCTCTTATTTTGTCTAAAATTTCTGGTCCCTAATGCGGCTTATTGAAGAAATTATGATAAACTGATTAACAACTTTCGTGTTACTGAAAACAGAAAAAAAGTCAGAAAGCAGTTTGGCCTAATTATCAGATGATCTGACTATATTTGAAATTAAAGAATAAAAAAAAAACAAAATAATCAATTGAAAAGCCTTTTATTAAGTTTACATATATAAACAGTTATTTTCATACCAAAATAGAATTTATCTTTAAAATTCTTGCTGAAAGAATTAAGTCCAGATTAAATTTTTTTTGCAGGAAACCTATTAATAAGATATTTCAGGGTCTTTGACGACGAATAGTTCGCATTTGCTATAATTGTTCTCATCAAGTTCTGGAATCATCAGGTTCTCGTTTTATGTGAAAGAGATACAAATTTTTGCTCTTCCTGAATGTTTGTTAAGATGGGTATGCTCCCTTTTGCGAATGGACGATTAATATTACAAGCTAGGGCTTTTCTAATAATAAACATTGTCTTATATATTATTGTGTTATGGATCAAATTTATTACTGTTCAATAAATGGAATTGCTAAATTAAAGCTCTTTAATGAGTATTAAGGGAATTTTATTAGATATTCAATATGAATTGATACTTTTATTTAATTATAAGTGTAAAAAGTAAAATTGTGATAAATTTTCAAAAACACTAACCGAACACTAACACTTACTAATTTTTACTGATTGAGAAAAATATGTGGTTTTGGACCATTTATTTTACAGAACAAATTATTGTGAGTTTTGAAAGAATAAAAAAATAAATATTATATCTAAGCATTTCATAACTTCTTGCATGAAAATGACAATTTTATATGTGACTTAACATTTTATGCTTAAAAGTAGAAAGTAATTCTAGTTAAGTTAATTTTAAAACTAGAATTGTTAAGAAGGATAACCTATGTGTAATCCAGTTTTATCAAGTATTAAAACAAGTAGACCATTTATGGGTCTGGAGACAATTTAAGTAATCAGTTCCACTATTCACTATCACTATCATTATGATGTATAGGTAATAATAAAACGGAAACTAGTCTCATAATATATAATAGGCACAGTTTCTTTCATTTCCTATATTAAGTAAGCAGTTTTTAGCATTCTTTAATGATTGTCTATGTCTAATGTTGATTTCTTTTTCTTTTTTTAGACAAATTAACTATGTCATCTAATAATATCTATTATTATTTATGTTTTTTCAAATTAAATATCTATTCAATTTTTTTTATTGCCAAATAAATAAATCTAGTTTCCTCATTATTTTAAGGGAACGTTTACATATGACACTTCTATCCAGACAAGTCAAGTGTCGGACAGTAAGTTGTGTCCAGTGTTTATATTAAGACAGAAATTACGTGATATTTGTAGCATGAATATGTGTACGACACCGTCAAAGTTTGTGTCGTGCAACAAATATCTTAACAGTTTATACCTGCTACTTGTAGCCTACACATTTTCTTTCATTGCAAAAAAATCGGATTACTGTCAGACGGTCATTTGACGATGAAGGCATCAAAAACAAAAATTGCATCTAGCGTAATTATTCTGGGGTTATTAGAAAAAAAAAAGTGTACTGTGTGGATTCGAGAGTGGATTTTGAGACATGAAAAACAAAGTGCATACAATCAGTTAATGTCTGAACTTACGTTGGAGGATCCAACACAATTCACAAATTTTGTAAGAATGAAACCACCTCATTTCGAAAAGTTAGCTAGTAAAATTGGGCCTATTGTATGCAGGCAAGACACGAAATTCAGAATAGCTATTAGTGTGCGCGAAAGACTTGCAGTAATTTTACGGTTTTTAGCATCGGGTAAGTAGGTTCAGTTGATTGATAAAATGGCTAATTATATAAATTCTTTATTGCTTTAAATAATATTTTACTTTTAATATCCCATAATTCGGGTTTGTTATGATACATGTCGATTAATTCTTCGACTTCTCTTTTCACCCACTCTCATTTCTTACCCAAACTAATGCATCGACACTTACGTAGCTATAATAAAAAGTAGACGGTCGGTCAACTAAAGCAATTTTTGTGAGTCTACGTATATAGATGTGTAGGCCCATGTTACTGACACTTGAACTACATATATCAGACACAAATTTCGTACCGTTTACATTAGCGACACTTAGTGCCCGTCAGAAATTTATGGCAATAAATGTCAGATCTAAACGGACCATAAGCAAACATTTTAATTCTGCATTTTTTTTTTTGTTGAACAATGCAATTATTCCTGCTTTATAATTTGTTTATTTCGGATATTTATTTATGTTATAACTTCAGTTAGTTGTTATAGAAATGCAACGATCTTTCCAATTGTTTTTAGCTCAAGCAAATAATCTATATCTATCTATAGACTGAAATTATTTCAATTTGCCAATATAGTTAATTTAAAAAAAAAAATCAAATGTTAGAATTATCAGGAAATTATTATTTTATATTATAAAACAAATGTGTGCATGCGCGAATAAAATCTGAAATTATGTAATTATTTTTAAACTTTAAAATTTTTTATTCTTTTACAAAGCATGGCCAATTCAAAGCATACGCTTAAGATGCACCACTTAATAGGAACCCGAGTTCAAAGATGACCCATACATAATTAATATTGTAATGTGATAACAAGAAGGAAAATATATAATTTTTAATTATAAAAAAAATTATAACTAGTGGTGCCAGCCAGTCGCTCATTCAGGTCAAAAACTGCGGTCAGTGCACTGTCAAAGAGGGATACCGCCAAAGACATACCGCTCAAAACCTTCCAACAAGAACTCTTTCAAAAGGGTCATTATACGGTCAGAGTGGCCAATATACAAGGATCAACAAATCACTCAAGACCGACCACCTGGTTTGATAACCGCCAACACCTGTCGCCAGACCTATTATTGAAGACCTGGGGTCAACACATGGCAAGGGATGTTTTAGGGTGACCCGTAATAACAGAATTGTCAATGTGTGAGTGAGGGCAATATAAACAACCCTTCACAGGAAGAGGAGGATTATTCTTCAATATTTTATCAGCGTAACATCAAGATTCTACCAGCGAATTACACCGCGAGCGCGTCCCTATCTAAGTATTTAAACATATATCTATTTAACATCATATAGTTGTGCATTCTAGTTACAATTTAAATCATTTTAAATTATTGTAGTTATATCTTTACAAACGTTTAAATTATTGTTAAAATATGTATATTTATTTATTTTCGTAAATTAGTAGTTCATATTCCGAGTAATAACTCTCTAAAAATCTCTAACTAACTCCCAACTCATCGCATCATCACTCCTCTCCAAGACACCTGAACCCATTACAATATTAATATAGTCCATTTGAGGATAGTTTACTGATATATTCATGTTACATGAATTGTATACTTACTAATTTTGCGGTATTAAATTAAAAGGTAACAAAATGTTATAATTTTTCATGTAAACCGTATGGAATTTTTTTTTAATTTAAGGCGCGTCCACATCTGTCATGAAATAAATGAAGTAATGCAAAAAACCTTTAAATATTTTCTTCATTTATAATAATATAATTATTAATTTATGATAATGGTCTCTGAGTTTTTAAAATTAAATTAAAAGAACTATCTGAGTTCTGGACTACAATACTGCCGAATTCGTCATTAACATTCGTTATAAAAGAAATCTGTATGTATGCAGAATGTTCTATTTTAGCGGAGTTTCGCTTGCTCTCTACCTAGGTGTGAGTTCTCTTTCACTACAGTCTCTTAGGTGGTCACTGAATTCTTTAAATTGCAAAGGGTTAATTAAATATCTATGCTCTGCATGGTTCTTCTATAGATATGAATTGGTACAAGAGTTCAATTTCTAGACAGATTAATAGCAATAAAAAGAGTTATATTGCAATCTGTTTATCTTCATTATGTTTAATATATATCATGTTTTCCTTCTCCATCTTTTATAGTTATATTATTGTTCCCAATCACTGAACTGATATTTTCATAACGAAATTAAGTATTATTTATATTATTTTTTACAATATATTTTTTACATAATTTACATTATAGTATTATTATTCATCTCTTTTAACTTATTTTAATTTTTCTTGTATTCATTCTTTATGTTTACTTTTGAAACTAAAAATTGATCACATCAACCTCCGGCTGATGGATGTTTATCCAAGCTGCATATACTTTTTATTATTAGCAAGTTGTATATTTGATTTTTTTTTTTGTAATCTTGAAATAAAGTATATTATTATTATTATTATTATTATTAAAAGGAATCCGCCAGAACTTGGAGCACGATTAAGTGATTCCTTCCAGTAAAAAATTTACAATGAAAAAAGTAAGGTGCCTAGTTGTTTCCACCTTGACGACTTATTGTTTTCTAAGCTCGAGCCAAAGAGGTGCAAGGTGCAAATCGGAATGCCTAAACCACGATGAATAACCACGATAATTTACGGCTGACTGTTTCCCAGGGCTTACTATCTTAGGCACGCAATGATCTGGGAGATCAAGTAAATTAATAGTTTTTATTTAATTTCCACGTACACAGAAACACAGGATCTAAAGCCGTCTCAATATGGACATACAATTAGGAGTGCATCCAGGAAGGGAAAATAATTATTTTAGAAAATATCTTTGGAATTTCTCGCAACAGTTCAGATATCTTATGACCCCTTCATATTTGAGCACCATAGCATGGCAATTGTACGACCAACAGTTTAATAAACTTAATACTTCATTTGTAATGATAAATTCTTCTCCGAAATTAAATTAGCCGAAGGGAAAGAGTTTTCTTCTTAAAATGTTCGTGAAAAGAGAGCCGAGTAGATAATTCATTCAATTGAATTGCATGTCTTTTACAGTACCAATGCTCACGAGATACTAATCTACCTCCTATGCGAATTTTTGATTAACTAAGATTAAGACAAAGATTTCCCTGCTCGCAATGTGCATCTAAAGATATTTATATTTCGTTCTAATAGAAGCGAGTTATCCGCAATTAAAAACATGCTTATTATTAAGGTACATTAAAAGCAATGAATTCCAAAACTGAAGAAAATAGATATTTGGAATCGTTTTAGCGATTTTAGATATTAGATTTCTGGGTATTTTTGGACATTTCTCAAAGATGGGTACAATGATTTTCTTTAAACTTGGAACGTTAACTGTACAGAATATATCTGGACATTTGTCCGGGGCACAAAGTTTTGGCTTAAGTGTGAAGAAAATATTGATATGTTAAATACTCAATTAAAAATTTGACATATCGATTTTTTGGTTCGCTAAAAATTTACAGTGCGTAACGTATTTATATTATGTCTAATAGCTAAAAATATTTACACTTTTTTTGTTTGTTTTAATTTAAGGCACTCAACAGCTGTGGTTATTGGCGCCCGAAGCTTTCTCAGAGCACTGCAAGCCTCTGGATAGTGTACTCTCGTAACAGACAACTCTGTCCATTACCGGACAGTGAGCTGTAGAGACTCCTAGGAAGAAAAAAATCTAAGGGTAGCACAGCTGGACTCGAACATTATTATTGAAAAATTAACGCAGAATTTGTAAAGGACGATGCTTGAACTTGTCTGAACATGCATATGCTTCTCTGAGCAGAATAGAATTAGCACGCGAGCAGAGCGCTGCTTCAGCGCTTTGCTCATGCATAGACTTGTAAAAAATATATATTCGTATATTCTTAAGAGGCGGCAAGTTGTCTTTTTGACCGGGGCTTTTAACCGTTAGAGAGGGCGCTGCCCAAATATACAACTACTATAATCCCCACAATTTATAACTACAATCCAAAAAAAAAAAAAAAAGTTAAGTATTATTGGAGTAGATTTTTATAATTTTGAATTATAAAAATTTCTCAACTTCTTTTTTATAATATAAAATAGGTAAATTCATTGTTAACAATTACAAATTCTACTCTCAGCGATACCTCAAGATCTGTTTCACAGAGTTTTTGCAGCGTCTTCAATATGCTCTTCATAATATTCATTCATTTTTACTAGCATTGTTTATAATACCATCGTTTTGATGATCACATTTATTAGTAAGTAAAACATAAAGCATAGAGCTGCCATCAGCTCTTGACTTTAACCTCAAGATCCTATTTCCATTAGACTACTGCTAATTAATTCAATTTGGCCACTATTAAATATCTAGTATTTAATATAGGTATCCTCGCGACTTCCCCCCTTCTAAGAACAATTAGTTCTGAATTATTAACCAAAGGAGTGCTGGGTAACTTCTCCCTTCAATTAGTATATGGGAGTGAGTATGAAGTCTTAGTGTCAGTCGATAGTTCTATCTATGGTGCAATTAATGCTATATAACAATTCAAATAAATCAGAAAAATCGTGTGATCTTTTTGATACCAGATATATCCTTAAAATATTCATAAACAATAGCCAAAAATGTTTAAATATTTACCTAAATTACATCATTGCCATATCCGAAAAGTCCTGTGAAAAAGACCAATTGCCTAATAACTTTATGTGATTTATTATTTTTTTTTTAGTTAATATTCATAATTAATTACAATTTCTCTACAAAATTATACTTTTTAAAGTTAAATTTTTCTATAAAAATAGACTTTCTCGCAAATAAACTGTTAGCAATATTAATATTAATTAATAGAATATAAAACTGAAAGTTGTTAATCATTATATAGTGCTCATGTGAAAATATAGATTTGTTAAAAGAATGTAGAAAGAAGTATTACAATGTAAAGTGTTTATAGATTAATAAGAAAGTACAGTAGTTTGGTTTTGTTTCCGATTGGTCACACAATCAGAAGGTTAAATATGGTTGCGGAATTAAGGTAATAGTACCTTTTTGTTTGTTTGATAGCGATACAAGTTCATGGACAAATTATTAGCCAATCTGTGGTTTATTTATTATTTCTTTTGTTATAGATAAATTCTTTCTTCTCATTCTTATTTTTTATTTTTTTGCAATAAAAATAATACAGATTATTATTTTTTTACTTTCTCTTACTCCTAGTAAGAGGAGGTATTGTAATCGGGTCAAATTTTCAGTATGAGTTTTCACCAGAAATATCCGTTTTGAGGTCCCCTGAGTAAAAAAAAATTGGTTTGTGGCAAATGGTCTGCAATCCTCCTAGGAACTTCTATTCAGATTTGCAAATCGGTGAAGTTTCTTGGAATGGTTTTTGACAGTATATTAAATTGGTCGGAACATGTTAAGACATAGCATCAAAAGGCAATTATTTCCTTTTGGCAATATCAAAGAATTCTAGGTAAAAATTGGGGAATTACTCCCAAGATGATGTTCTGGATTTATGGTATGATTATTAAACGTAGGTTGTTTATATGCGGCTTTGAAATAAGATCTGCTAGACTGCTGCTTGAGGATATTCAACGCTTGGCTTGTCTGGCGGTGCCTGGTACGATACGGACCACGCCAACAGCTGCAATGGAGACTTTATTGGGAATCCCACTGCTCTTTGTAGAGGTGAAAACTGTAGCTGAAAGCCTGTTATAGAATTAAACAGGCAGGTTTTTGGCAGGGTAAGCGATATGGTCATTCTACCATTCTCGCGAGATGCTTTTAAAGGTTCCTATTGCAGGTTTTCCTTCTGACAGAATGTTGAAGACTTTTGTTTTCAAGCATTCTTACAGAGTTAGGTTACCTTCTAGTGAAGAATGGTCAAGATTGGGCCCGTCGGTGTGATACCTGATAATTACCTCCGGTGTTACACGGACGGTTCCAGAATGGATGGTAGGTCTGGAGCTGCGATCTATTTTGAGACCGGAGATCATTTGGCAGTATCTCTTGGTGAATGGACCACAGTTTTCCAGACTGAGGTTTATGCTATTCTTTGTTGTGTATTGGATGAGAGGGTACGTAACAGTAACTTAAAAGGTGTTTGTATCTGCTCGGACAGCCAGGCTGCGCTGAAGACGCTGAGTTCATGTGACTTCATTTCCAGGTTGGTGTTGAAATGTTCTAAAAGACTGGATGAGTTTCTTCTTTGAAGGATGTGCTTCTAATCTGGGTACGGGTCAAATGGGAATTTTTGGGAATGAGGAGGTGGATAGATTTGCCAAATTAGGCACTTCTCTCCCTTTCATTGGTCCCGAGCCTGCTGTTGGCGTGTCATCTGGCACATGTCTGTCAGGCTTCCAGTCATGGACAGCTTCACAGCATTCATCCTTATGGGTGAGCACAGTTGGTTGTCGGCAGCCAAAATGCTCATCGGAGGTCCGGACAGGGCTATTAGTGAGACGTTGCTGTGTCTTTCACGGAGCTCTCTCAGGCATCTGGTTGGACATTGTTGTTTATGGAGAAATCTCTACGTAATGGGGCTTATGCCGGATCCATTTGTAGAGTCTGTGCGATAGAGGAGGTAACACCCATCCATCTTATGACAGATTGCCTGGGTTGTGAGGAAATTAGGTTCAGTATTGTCCGACTTGTTCGGACTGTGATGAATCTTAGATGGATTAGACCCGGGTCTGGATATTTGTTCTAGACCCAGTTTGTTGTTTTTCTTGGGCCCAGTGAGGCTTTGGATAGAGTAGGGTTTGGTCACTCCCCACAGACAAATAATAATAATAATAATAATAATAATAATAATAATAATAATAATAATAATAAAATGGTCTGTGTGTGTGTGTTTGTATGTGTATTGTTGAATTTTAACTTTTAAAGAATTTGTGCCTAATTTTTATTACTTTTAACAACTGTAATGTCGAATGTAATCAGTCTGCTTTATTTACACAATATGTACTAAGTGTAACATAACATTAGCTTATAATTACTTTTCAGTTGGCTGATACCCATTGCATAATGTCAACGCAAAACAAAGTACATAATCTGTAGGACGTAGGACATAACTTCCTTATTTCGCTTGCATGGAAATTTGTAATTGTCTCGTTTTATTTTAAGTTTATTCACCTTTCTTTTTAATGGGTGTTTATACAGACACAATTATCATAATAATCTCTCAAGCTTATCTTTTTTGGCTTTCTATAATACTAAAATAAATAAAATTCCAGTTTATCAGTCTGTTGGTACCATTTAATTTTTTCAGCCAACTCCGTGACTTTTCATGATGAATAAGATATTTTTTAAATGTGTTGTCTATTTGATTTATGTTTTATATCTTTATCAGAATAAAGACGAAACACTATTGAAATTAATTTGACAAAATTTTATTTTTAAGAATTACAATGACTCACACTTTCTTAGAGATTATTTTAATTTTTTTTTTTTTTTTTGCGCATCAATAATTGCGGTCATTAGCGCTCCTTTAGTTAATTTTCTTTCTCGAACCGGATTCACAAGAGCCGGGATGGCACACGTTATCCTAGATGGCATCGCTTTTTTTGATTAAAATATTTGTTTAAATATTTCTAAATTAATACTTTTTAAAATTATTATAAAATAACCATTTTGTATTGTTAAAATCCAATCTAAAAAAAAAAAATCTGGTGTGAAACACTCACACAACTTTCTCTTACTTCTGTTCTCAAAATTATAATTAACAAATGTTATAGTTTGTGTACCAAATATAACGAAATTCGTCGAAAACTGAAAAAGCTGTTCAGTAAAAGCGCACTTTCGGCTTACTAATTTTCCTAAAACTTGGAATTTTG
>JAAEAF010007873.1:112066-126469 GCA_011037195.1 Triatoma infestans
TCATTTGCTAAAAACCACTTTTGTTGGACTCAGGCTACCTCAAAACGGATATTCCGGTGAAAACTCGATTTGACACGATTACAATACTTCCTCTTACTTAGGAGTAAGAGAAAGTAAAAATATGGTGTGAACAATCACATAACCTTCTCTTACTGCAGTTTACCAAATTATAACTGACAAATTTTATAGTTAGTGCACCAAATTTAATGAAAGTTATCGGCGATTTTAGGTAGAAAATTGCAATGAATAAAAAAGAGATTCATTAAAAATGCAATTCCAATTTGTTACAAATTTTCTTGAAACTTGGAATTTGGGCAATCTAATTAGTTTTAATTAATTTTGTTTAGATGGTAGTATTGTATAATGAACTAAGACAGCATTATAGAGTCCCCTTAAATGATTTTAGCTGGAGAAATGTTTCAAATAAAAGTTGTAGCTCTTTATGTGTGTAGTTAATATTTAAAGTTTAAAAGAAAGAAAATCGTTGTAGAGAAGATAACAGATAACTGGAAAATACTTTTCAGTCAAAATGGACTTTTGGTTATCCGATTTTCTTCAAACTCGGAATTTCAATAACATATTTAATTCTAATAATATTGTTTAGATGATAGGAATTGGGTAGTAAACTGAAATGGCACTTTAGAGGAAAACCTTACCCCACTTCTCCCACAAAGTACCCTTAATTTTCCCGGAAATGTTTCGATAGCTCTTTGTATGTGTTGTTGATATAGCAAGTTTAATGGAAAACTCGTTGGAACCATTTTTTGAGAAAATCTCAAAAATTGAAAAAACTTTTCTGATAAGTGGCACTTCTAGTTGAATGATTTTTCATAGAGATTTAAAATGTTAAACCACTTCAAAAATGTTGATGATCTAATTGTAAAGCTTCCTGGTTACTTTTTATTCCAGCCTTTAATATATAAATGGTTTTGGCTTCATTCCCAGAACGTCCGAGTTTCTAAGGCAAATTCTTCAATAAAACGCTAACAGTTCAGCTGATTTAAGAGCATGTGTAACCATATCATTAATGTAAGCCAAATGATGGCTATCTCAGCTAGCTCATCTACAGCACCCTCTCTAGGTTGAGTTCCCTAAGGAATCCCAAGATCCTGGAGGGTTCTACGGTGGATATTTCCTCCTCCCCTATCTGATAAATCTTAAATCTTCTTTGAATGACGGCATCACAGTCTGTGAGAGATGTATCGGAGTTTCCTCCATCTCCCCACAGAATCTGCATGTGCCATCCTCTTCTAGGCCGAGCTTCCTTATGTCCCCTGAATCTGCAGTGCCCCGTAAGGAATCCCGTAAGGATACTGATCTTGTTCTTACTCAGACTGATGCGGGCTTTCTACCTTTCCTGGTTGTAACCTCCCAGACAGTCCTTGGCCTGCCTCAGTCCGAGTTGGTGTTCCAGAGACAAGCTCTTTTCGCCACCTCCTCCTTCTTGATTTCTTCTAAAAATACTTGGTCGCTAACTCCGCCAAAGGGCTCTGGCCCAAAGAGAGGAGATGCAGCGCCTTCTTTTGCCAGGGTGTCGGCCACCTCATAACCTTCCATGCCGACATGTCCCTGCACCCAAAATAGTGTGACTTTATTTCTTCTGCCTAGGTCGTTAAGCTTACCTAGGCATTCCCATACCATTTTCGAACTGATAACATAAGAGTTTAGTGCTTTAATGGCAGCAATTGATCTAACAGCCTTTTCAAATGCTAAGTTGAATAACGGGGGAGGCAGAGGTTTTCTTACCTTACGCTTTTGAGAAACTTTTTCGGATTCTGTATCTCCCAGCTTTTACACAATTTGCAGTTGTGTTTCTAGATACGTCATTGGGCGGGGTCAGCCTAATTAAATTCTTTGGAAAACCCAAATAAAGCATCCTTTAGAGCGGTTATCTTCGCTCTAAACTATCATAGACTGTATTAAATCAAAGTTAGTGAATAATTAGTGTTCATAGAATTCCTTTCTCACCATCCTTATTTGACAAATTCTGGACCAACGTAGATTTCCTCGCTCTGAATTCTGATTGGAATTCAACTGAAATTCACTTGGTGACTTTGAATTCATTCTTTATTGATGGAGTTTCCCAACGTGATTCAACAGCAAAACTGATAGCACCTTATATATTGCATTCAGAAATATTTCGGTTAGGTAATTTTCACAATGCAATATTTTGCTGTTTTTGTTCGACATAAAACACCTATATTCATCCTACAATATACCGTACAACCCCCTACGTAATTCTTCCCCCTTTACTTTAATAGCTCAGCTGGAATTCCATATACTCCGACAGTCCGGCAGCCCTGAAGGCACATTCCTCACACCAAATGGTCTAAAGACTGGTGTGGGACTGCCTACTTGCCCTCACCGAGGTGGGCACTCAGAATAAACTGACACTCGCCTGGGTACCGGGACATGCGGGGTTCCTGGGCAATGAGAGGGCGGATGCCCTAGCGAGGGAGGGCTCGCAGGATACCTTTATAGGCCCCGAACCCTTCTGCGGCTTGTCCAGGAGCCTCATTCAAACTTCTATCAGGGGGTGGATAGAAGATCAGCGTCTGCGTTGGTGGGAGGGAACACCAGGACAGAGGCAGGCAAAGCTCTTCATTAAAAGACATTTGCCTAAATTTACCAAAGACCTACTGAGCCAGACCCGAAGGGATATAAGGTTAATTGTGGGTCTACTAACAGGGCATTGTAGGCTGAATAGACACATGCACCACCTACAACTTGCGGATAGTGCGGGCAAAGCTGGGGGCTGTTCTGTAACTTAAGGGGATCCACAATAGACCTCAATTTGTAGGTCGCAGTGGAATGAGGCTCATCCCCCCCCGCTTCTATTCTATTCTATACGTCACTGAACTATTATTCATAAATGTACGTTTTTAATAATTTAAAGTAAAAGTTTTGGAGGAAAATTGCTATGGTTAGCGTTACTGCCTCATTAGAAATAAAGGAAGCATATGCATTATATTCATATAACTCTTGTAACAACGAAATTCAGACGAAATCAGAATTCTCCCTCACATAAGAGCTTTAAGTTTACTGACGATTCTGGGTTGACATAAATCTGCAACAAATGGCACAATCAGTTCAAGAGATCCACTGTAAACTTGCTTTCTTAGAAGCCCTGATTATCAACAATGAAACTCTGAACAGATGATTTGAAATATGAACTTTTGAAAGTCCACAGTTCAATATTTAACACTGACTTAGAATGATCGTAGGTAAGTTTCCATGAGGAAATGTTGAAGTTCACGCTAGTGTGTCTCATTCCGCTCTTTGAAGCAGAACGTTTTTTAGAATTTGGTACTGAAAATTTTCTTGAAGTTACCTCACAAGTTGGATCAAAATAGTGACCAAAAACAAGGTGTAAAACATAACAACAAAACCACAGCACCTTTATGAATAATAAGTAGAAATTAGCCAAGGACGGACATTTACATAATAGCCCCTCGTTAGTGAAAGAAATGAAGATCCAAAATGTTTGCGATAACTGCAGTATAAGAGAGAAGCTAATTATATATATATATATATATAAAACTAATTTTTAATGTGGTACATCTTCATTACTTGAAGGTCATCATGGTAATTTAGAAAATTTGTTTTAATATAATTTTGTTGTTATTTTTCTAAAATTAATTTAGTGTAACCAAGGTGACACATTGCATATAAAGAATCATGAGTACCTTCCGTGTGAATATTTATGTAAAAAAATGGTTAAATTTTGTTTATGTGCCCATCAACATAGTTTTGATATAATAAAATGAATTCTCCTTGAATTCAAGGAGATAATCATGACTTAGAAGTCTCTTACTACAGTAGATTGCCTGATTAGGGAATGTATTATTTTGTTGATAGTATCTCCAAATAAATGAACGGTGATTTGCCCAAGCATTTTCCAAGGGTTTCATCCATGATGGTTTCCTATTTCCAAGCGTTTTATTAATATTAAATTCATTATTTCTACTGGGCAATAAATTGTGTGACGGCATAATGGATTTAGTGAATTTGTAATATTTTTCTAATCTCTACAATTGATCTTACAATTTCCCTATTTCAAACTTTATTAATCCTTCTGTTGCGTGAGATTAGCTTTCTATAAAAAAAAAAAGTAGTTTTACTAAGTTTAGGTCCTTTCATTGATTGATATAATATTGAAGAAAACTAATAAGAATTATAAGTTTGAATAAGAATCATAAACATCTAATATGAATTACAAGTCACAAAGTTGCACTTCCGGTTGTTAGAATCCGCCCGAAATCTTCATGTCTGCGTTGGTCTGATTCTTAAACGGATTACCAAGTTTAAGCTTTCTGCAACTTTTCGTTTTTGAGATATTGGTTCTGTTAAAACACACACACACACACAGACCATTCACTAAAAACTTCTTTATCATTGAAAACTCAATTTTGGAAATCTGCCACGATCGCAATACTTCCTCTTATTAGGAATAGGTAATTGTTATTAATATAGGTAATTGTTTATTACTTCCTCTTATGCCTAATTAGAAAAATCAAGAATCCAGAGTTCATTCAAACATTGCATTGTCAAGAGACTGGTTTTTTCCACCAATATATTGATGATAGTGATCTTAGACATGCCAATTTTTTTTTTTTTTTTTTTTTTTTTATTGAGGGAGGTGAAATGCTTTTGACGCACGTATGTGCCGGACTCCCGCCAAGGCAGCCTACCGGCTAAAACACCTCCCCCGGCACCAGACCTAGCCTGGATTCGCTTATGCAGCACTACATCAGGCTAGGCTAGGCCCTATTCTGTCCCTAATCAGGGGATCCTCCCGCCAAACTCAAGCAGTTCTCTTTGCTTGGCAATCAGCACCTCCCTAGTGAAGCGCGCCACACATGCCCACTGCCACCTATTAGTGAGCATAGTCGATATTATCCCAGCCGGGGTAATATGCCCGACGTTTTGCTCCAGGTCTCTCCTGAGACGACCCCACCTCTCACACACAAAAAAGGTGTGGTGTGCATCGTCTCGCACTCCCGGACAATAGCCGCACTCACCACTGGTCCTCTTCCCCATCTTCCTTAAATATTCACAAAAATAGCCGTGACCACTGAGGAATTGGGTAACGTAGTAGTCCACTTCGCCAAAGGACCTCTCTACCCATGTACCGACATCTGTAATAAGGCTAGCAGTCCATCTACCTCTTACATCCTCTTCCCAAGAAGACTGCCACTCCAACAAGGTATATGCACGCTCCTCCCTGGAGACCGCTGCTTTATCCTCCTCGCGCCTTCTTTGGTACACCCTCCTTCTTTCATCAGCCAGGAGTGCAATCGGGATAACTCCCGCTATAACCAAAACTGCCGGCTCCGAGACAATCCGATATGCCGAGGCTATCCGTAGGGCTCCCAGCCTCTGGACCCGTGCCAGTCTCTTCCTGTAAACTTCCTTTCTGATTGCCTCTGACCACACTTCAGCTCCGTACAACAGGACTGAGTGAGTAACACTCATAAGCACCCTGCGCGTACTAGCTCTGGGACCTCCTATGTTGCTCATAAGCCTACTAAGTCTGGCGACACTCTTTCCAGCCTTATCCGCCACAGCATGCAAATGTCTCCCGAAGCTCAACTTCGAATCAATTGTCATGCCCAAGTACTTCACGGCTCCCACCGAAACAACCGTTTCTTCGCCAACGTTCCACGGGATATGCCGAT
Organism: Triatoma infestans; assembly: GCA_011037195.1. Classification (NCBI taxonomy): domain Eukaryota; kingdom Metazoa; phylum Arthropoda; class Insecta; order Hemiptera; family Reduviidae; genus Triatoma; species Triatoma infestans. Next base: position 117,745 of record JAAEAF010007873.1, read on the forward strand.
CTATTCGTTTTTTAGTTAGCATGACGACCTCTGTTTTAGAGAGGGCCAACATTAGTCCATGTGCGGTCATCCACTGGTTGACCTTACGCATCACTTGGTTAAGCTTCAACTGCGCCTTATTTACGTCCCGCGCAGCAATAAGCGCCGCTACGTCATCAGCATAACCAATCAATATTGCTTCTTCCGGCAATTCCAGCCGCAGAAGGCTATCATAGGTCACATTCCACAGATCTGGGCCTAATATTGATCCTTGCGCCACTCCAGCTGAAATCGGTCGAGTCCTTGGCCCCTCCTCCGTGCAATAACTGAGCACTCTATTGTTGAAGTAGTCATGCCAATAGTAGTTACTCAAATATTAATATATTGGTTTTTCACAGTCTTCAAAATTTACGGTTAAAGTTAATACAAAACCAAATAAAAGCAATTAAAAAAAAGAAAAGTATTAAAAGTTTGAAGAAAATTTGTGATTTAAAACTGAGTAAATTGCATAAGAGAAATCGTTGTGGGTATTTAATATCAGATTTTTATATGTGTAATAAAATTTTTCCATCTATCCGCCGCGATCATTGAATATATCCTACAATTGACGGTGGTAGTTTGCGGTTTGAACAATTCACCGTTTCAATTATCTTCATTATATTGTAATGCACGGTTTGATGGCTATCTAATAATGCGGTATAGGTAAATAAAAATCTTGACCAATATATAAAATACTTAAATTTTAAGTTGTAACTCAGGATTTTCAAAAAAGCGATGAAAGTCTGAAACGGCAATTTTTTTTTTTTTTTTTTTAAGGACAAATCATTAGCACAAGTCCCTTCCCCGTTGTACAGACTTTAGCAACTACGTCCACTGCTAATAGTAACTTCCCATTGAATCGCCTACAAGAATCCAGCCTTGCTAGTTCACACCAAAGTAACAGTGTTAAGTTACTTGGCAACGCAGATGCTATTGGGTAAATTACAAAGATTAATAATCAAATTATTTATCAATTTCTAATTGACTTTTGTTTCATTTGAATATCAACCCAAGCTTGAACAGTTCTTTATTACTTTGTCTTACTCCCTTAGTAAGAGGAAGTATTGAAATCGTGTCATATTTTCGATATCGAGTTTTTAACGGAAATGTCCGTTTTAAGATACCTTGAGTCCAAAAAGGTGGTTTTTACAAAATGGTCTGTGTGTGTGTGTGTGTGTGTGTGTGTTTGGAACAGCATAGCTCAAACGAGAAAATCACAAAAAAGTTCAAAACTTGATATCCGTTAGATATAACTCTGGAATCGGACACTACGTGACTGTCAAAATTCTCAACGGAAGTAACACTTTACTAGTTTTTTTTTTTTTTTTTACTTTTTTGTATATTTCAAAATGGATCCAACAATTTTCTTCAAATTTGGATATCACATAATACACAAAAAGCTACAAACTTTTATTTGAAAACCTTTCTCTGGAAAAAACATTTAAGAAACTTTTGAGCTAGGAGTGGGATTAGGTTTACTTCTAAGGTGCTATTTAAATTATTAGACAATTATGTAATCTAAATCAACATTGAATAGAATAAATATGTTGCCAATATTTCGAGTTGAAGAAGTATGTTTCTACTAAAAAAGTTATTTATTTCGCAAATTTTCATAAAAAACACCAACGAATTTAGTAAAATCAATTATTACGTTATAAAAATTTGTCAGTTAGAAATTTTGATACTACAATAAGAGAAAGTGTTGTGACGTGTTTCACACCAGATTTTTTTGGATGATTCCGGATAGAAGGATTATATATTTACTAAATAGAAAGAGGAAGTATTTGTAAGGCGCGTTCTCACGAGTCAAGTTTAGTTGTCGGATTTTAGTTGATCAGCAAAAGTTGAATGCGACTTGAATCAGTTTTGGAACGTTCATACGTTTCAACTGAAATCGATCAAACCGTTTCAATAACGACACGGAGTACTCTATGAATTGAAAGCAAACTAAGAGGCCAATTGGGCGATTCGGAGGTTCACACTTGCCAATACTTGAAAGATGGCGGGTTCAACTGAAAGATGCGTCATACTTGAACGATAAAGTTTGACTCGGTCAAACTTTGGTTGATCCACTAAAAAGTTGATCAACTATATTGAAAGAAAAGGTTCTCAATAGGTTTTTCATTCAACTTCTGTTGATCACCTAAAATCGGTCAACTAAACTTGACTCGTGAGAACGCCCCTTAATTGTGTCAAATTTTCGATATCGAGTTTTCACCGGAAATATCCGTTTTGAGGTCCCTGGAGTCTAAATAAAAAAAATCTGGTGTGAAACATTCACACAACTTTCTCTTACTCCTGTTTTCAAAATTATAATTGACAAATGTTAATCAATGCGCACTACCGGCTTACTAATTTTCTTAAAACTTGGAATTTTGTCCACCTATTTATTTCTAATTAATTTTGTTTGGATGATAGAATTATATAATCAACTATGATACCACTTTAGAGGAAGCTGTAGAGAACCCCATCCCTCCCCTAAAAGTGCCATTAAATGAATTTTCCCAGAGAAATGTGTAAAATAAAACATGTAGATCGTTGCATGTTTAGTTTATATAAGTAGTTTAATGAAAATCATCGGAGCCATTTTAGAAAAAATCGCGAAAAAGTAAAATACTCCTTTAGTAAAGTGTTAAAATAAAAGCACTTCCGGTTATCCGATTTTTTCAAACTCGGAATTTCAACAACACATTTAATTCTAATTAACATTACTTAGATGGCAAAATTGTCTAATAAACTGAAATAGCAGTTAAGATGAAAACCTAACCCCACCCCTCCCACACAGAAGTGCCCTTTAATGAGTTTTCCCGGAGAAATGTTTCAAATAAAAATTATAGCTGATTGTATAAGTTGTTTATACACCAAGTTTAAAGAAAAATCATCGGAGCCATTTTTGAGAAAATCGCAAAAACGTAAAAAAAACTACCTTGTAAAGTGGTACTTCCAGTTGAGAAATTTTGATAGATAACGTGCTGACAGATCCCATGGTGATACCTAAATGTTATATCAAGTTTCAACTTTCTACGGTTTTTCGTTTTTGAGCTATGATGTTACACACATACGAGTACATACACACACACCCAGACTATTTGCTAAAAAACCACTTTTTTGGACTAGGGGATCTCAAAACGGATATTTCCGGTGAAAACTCGATATTGAAAATTTGACGCGATTACAATACTTTCTCTTAATAGGAATAAGAGAAAGTAAAAAGTGGTTTTTAGAAAAGGGTGTGTGTGTGTGTGTGTGTGTGTGTGTGTGTGTGTGTGTGTATGAACAGCATAGCTCAAAAACAAAAAATCATAGAAAGTTCAAATTTGATATTTCTTTAGGTATCACTATGGAATCCGACAGTAGGTCATGTATCAAAATTCCTCAACTGAAAGTACCATTTTACTCAATGGTTTTTTTCTTTTACTTTCTTGCGATTTTCTCAAAACTGGCTCCGACGATTTTCTTAACTTGATATATCAATTAAAAATAGAAAAATCTACAACTTTTATTTAAAACATTTCTTTTAAAATTCATTTAAGGGCACCCCCTAGGGGAGCTCTGAGGTTAGCTTTTCTCTAAACTGCTATTTTAGTTTACTATAAAATTCTGTTATTTAAATAATAAATGTGTTGTTGAAATTCCGAGTTTGAAAAAATTCGGATGCGCGGAAGTGCGTTTTTACTGAAATATATTGAAATGGTATTTTCTCGAAAATGGCTCCAACGATTTTCCTTTAAACATGGAATATGAACTACACATATAAGGAATCACAAATTTTATTTGAAAAATTTCTCTGGGTAAAGTCATTTAAGGGGGATTTTGGGAGAGGGGTTAAGGTTATGTTTTTCTCTAAACTATTATCATAATTAATTATACAATTCTATCATCTAAACAAAAGTAATTAGAAATAAATAGATATTTCGAGTTTCAAGGAAATTAGTAAACCGGAAGTGCGCTTTTACTGAACAGTTTTTTCAATTTCCGACGAATTTCATTAAATTTGGTACACTAAACTATAAAATATGTCAATTAAATTTTTGAAAACTGGAGTAAGAGAAAATTGTCTAAGTGTTTCACACCAGATTTGGGGGGGGGGGGGGCGCTTCTGGAACAAAGCAAAATAAAATCAAGCGTTATTCTAGTCATTATAAGAAATATATAAATACAAAATAATCGTTATTTTGCTGAGATCAGATTAAATATCATATGATCAAATAAAATTTGATCATGCTTTTAACATTTGCTTTGACTTTTGTTGAACGTTCATGCAACGCTTGAGTTCGGCCATTTGTTCTTTTTATATGTATTTTAGGTCATGGATTTTCTAAAGATAACCATCTTTACTTAATGCTTTATATTTGAAATGGAACTGTACCATTTCTGGGCTGATTTGAACGATGATAATTTCTATTTTTTTTTTGTGAATATTATTAATCAAATGAAAGAAGTAAATTTCAAAAAATGAAGCAAAATATTTAAATTTTTAATTTGCATTTTTTTTTTTAATTTGGTACGTTAAAAGGCAATGGCGTTTACTTTCAGCAAAGATTTTGATCTACCAATGCGTAGATTTTGATGTAGCCAATGAACGTATATTTAAGTACAGTCTCTTTTCTTTGCTGACAATTCAAAACCATCTTCCAACCAATCAATTCGCACGTGATGATTTAGTCTTGCAATATAATCTTTAAAAATGATTTTGTGTTTTTGCACATTGCTGATTTTTCATTGATAATTACGGGGGAAAACTTTTAAATAATAAATGGTAACTGTCAGTTTTGTACGTATGATTATTATTTGTTATATAAATGCATATAAGGTAGTTTTCAAGGGTTAGCCAAGAGTGGTAAAAGCGTATTTTGGCAAGTCTGTCTTTTTCCGTAAAGTTCCTGTTTAGATCTCTTAGGCTACAGCTAGACTGACGGAGGCTTTCTTACGGAAATTAACGGAACGTATCATGACGTGAAGCCCTGGCTAGACTGTCCGATAAATAATGCAATTATTAACGCGTTAAACGAAGTAGGTTTCCCAGTGGACCGGCTACATGATCGAATTTTAACGTAGTTTTAGTAGTTTCATCAGTGGAGAACGTGTCATTCCAAAAGCATTTTGCAGAAATACATTGTTCAAAAATTATGGCAAAGTTAAGCATACATCGGAAGTAGTTATTTCGTTAATGGTTGTAAGACGACCATTCTCTTTAGTAAACAGAAACGACAGAGAAAGTGGTGGGTGCATCCAATAATTTGTGATCGAGGTTATAAAGGAAAGTTCATAAATCTACATAATAAACTTGTTCTATGTTGTACAAACAAAGCACCAAAATAATAGGATATATAAAATATACCAAAATTCAAAAGCGAGTACAAGGGAGCTATACAAACAGAACGGCAACTTCCGTTGCGTTGTCTTCCACCCTCTAGCCAGTCACACTGCGTTATTTCTCGATGAAGTATGGGCTCGGATCCATCCTTCTGTGTTATGACCTCAAGAACGCGTGTCGGTATCTACTTCGTACGATAATTTCAGTAGCATCTAGCCACTTCCCCTAAAATCAGCGCAGTCCATATTTCTTGCGTTATTTTTTTTTATTTAAAGATTTTTACAACTGCACAGTAACCATGCAACAAGTAAAACAGATGAATAATGGAATGAAAGTATGCACTAGCGCGCACACCCTGACTTGAAGTTGTGAAAGACGGCTATCCAGCGATAGCAGTCGTAATACGCCTTTATGGCCTTAGTATGTACGACTGTATCTCAAGACAGCCGTCGTTATGTATTTAGATGGTCACGCGGCCATCGACGCCTTAGTCGTCTTGGCGGGTTTGTGGGGAGAGTGGAAGTACAGAGGGCTTGGATTAGGGGATTGGAATGAAAAGATAATTTGGAATGGAATTTTAGGTAGCGGGATTTGGCTAAAGTGGAGACGAAGGGAATTTTTAGGTCAGTGTGGATAGTGAGGTTAGAGACGTAGAAGGGACGATGGTGCGTAGGATTTTAGACTGTAGGGATTGAATGCGGTACAGGTTGGTGTTTTTGGCAGTCCCGTATAATTCAAGTCCGTATGTCCAAATAGGAGCTAGTAGAGAATTGTACAGTTGTCTTTTGTTGTGAAGTGTAAGTTTTGAGCGTTTGTCTAATAGTTTTTTTAGCATTCTATATCGGTAATTTAGTTCATTTCGTTTGAGTCGAGTATGAGGGTTCCATGTTAATCGTTTGTCTAGGTGGAGTCCGAGATAGCGGATTTGGGTTACAATTGGGAGAAAGTTATGGTTAAATTGAATGGCGGGAAGGGTTTTACGGTTTAAGGTGAAGACTATGTGTTTGGATTTGTGTTGATTAACCTTGATTCTCCACTTGCGGAGCAGGGTTCGAGGATATTGAGGTGGGTTTGAAGATGGCGAGTAGCCATGACGGGATCACTATTAGAGGAAAGGATAGCCGTATCATCGGCGAAGGTGAACTTGCGTTATTTAATGCAGAAAGTGTGTCAAAATCCGTCAGTCTAGCCGTAGCCTTAATGTCACTAAATTATTTTTAATTTGATTTAAATTTTTATATTAATAATTTTATTTTTTAAGTGAGGAAAAAACCTTTCAGAAAGATAACGACTGACTTCGTTCCTTACCGGTTTGTGGGATTTTTACCCACTAAAGAAAACCTCACCTTCGGCTTTGTAACTTTGAGTACCAGCTTGGTGCCGACTAATAATAGCCAAGCATCTGGGGCCTGGCTTCGGCCTAGGCGCCTTTATCCCGAAACCTAGGGCTTCCTAATCGCGATTCAGGACTAGGTCATAGCTACAAGATATTACAAGCATGTGTTTTTAGTGGGGACTCGGGATCACGGACGGAAGTGCAGACTGTGCTAAACCGCCCCAGAAACCATACAACACATATCCTGTTCGCATGTCCAATGCAGGCGCAAAAGGTCTACCTCCAGCACCACAATTGTATGGCCAATATGCTTCATGGAGTTCTAGCTCGCAGGCTAGAATTGGTCGAGCCACCATATTATAGATACGACCCAACCGCTGTCCTTCAAAGCGCTGGACATAAACTCCATTGGGATAGAGTAGTGGTCTCAGGCCACACTGTTGGGGAATCAGACCAGATATAGTGTGGTTTGATGAGACCAGGGGAGATGTCTTTATTATAGATGTTACTATCCCAAGTGCCGCTAATCTTGCCAGGGGGCAGAACGAAAAATTGTCACGGAACAAGGTGTTACGGCGATCCAAATGTCCCACTGGTGGTCTCCAGTATGGGGATAACCCCGAGATCTTAGTGCGCAGGACTTAGCAGCTCAAAATACACAAGAAGCTGTCATCGTGCCCCTGGTGCAGAATAGTTCGGGAAACCCTTTTGGACGATCCCAAATAACAGGTCTTAGCCAGATAAATAGTGACTGGCCCTCTCTTTTTTCTTGCTTATTTTCTCTCCGTCTTTCCACCCACTGATAAATACCCCGTACCCTCTCTTGGCATAAGGCCGCGAGGCTTGTCACTTTGACCGGCTCAGCGTCTAGAAATAAATAAATGAAAATAACATCGGTCCTTATTTACAAAATAAAACAATGTGTACGTTCAGTTGTTGAATACAAATTGAACTACTATGTAGTCAACGATCGTCCGAGGGGGGTCGTCGTATTAAGATACAAAAAACATAGAGAAACAAAGACAGGACTAATGTAATATTAAATTCACTATTAATTTAAAATTAAAATTTAATCAGTTTTAGTTAGAATAGATTTAATTAGTTAAAACTTTGATTTAAATCATAGTTAAAATAAATTGGAAAAAAACTAAAAATTTACATCTTCGCGCTAAAGAATAAATTATAAATTTTCAACAATAAAAAATAAACAGCTGACAAAACAAAATATCCGAAAAAAATAGTTTTTTTTTTTTTACCCCATTGTAATTACAATGCAAATTACATTCTTGTAATGGAAGAATAAAAGAAAAAAATCTGGTGTGAAACACTCCCACAACTTTCTCTCACTCCAGTTCTCAAAATGATAATTGACAAATTTTATAGTTAGTGTACCAAATTTAATGAAATTCGTCGAAAACTGAAAAAACTGTTCAGTAAAAGAGCACTTCAGGTTTACTAATTTTCTTGAAACTCGGAATTTAAGCCATCTATTTTTTCTAACTAATTATGTTTGGATGATTAATTGTATAATCAACTAGGATAGCCTTTATGGAAATCTACCCCGCCCTCCTCTAAAAAGTGCCTTAAAGAATTTTGCCCAGAGAAAGGGTTTTAGATACAAGATGTAGATCTTTGCATGTTTAGTTTATATATGAAGTTTCAAAAAAAATCGTCGAAGCCATTTTTGAGAAAAATTGCGAAAAAGTGAATAAATCATTTAATAAAGTGGTAAAGTAAACGCACTTCCGGTTATCCAATTTTTTTCAAACTCCGAATTTCAACAACATATAATTCTAATTAACATTATTTAGATGACAGAATTGTCTAATAAACTGAATAGCACTTTAGATGGAAACCTAACCCCACTCCTCCCCCAAAAGGTCCTTCATTGCATTTTCCCGGAGAAATGTTTCAAATAAAAGTTGTAGCTCTTTGTATGTGTAGTTGATATATACTAAGTTTAAAGAAACTCGTCGGAGCCATTTTTGAGAAAATCCCAAAAAAAGTAAAGAAAAAACTAGTAAAGTAGTACTTCCGGTTGAGGAATTTTGACA
>JAAEAF010007873.1:126489-161593 GCA_011037195.1 Triatoma infestans
TCGTTTTTGAGCTATGCTGTTCACATACACACACACACACAGACCATTTGCTAAAACCCACTTTTTTGGACTCAGGGGACCTCAAAACGGATATTTCCGGTGAAAACTCGATATCGAAAATTTGACACGATTACAATAATTTCTCTCACTAGGAGTAAGAGAAAGTAAAAAAAAATTATTAATGTCAGCCTAAATTTATAATCTCAAGCCAAAAGTTACGTCCTCTTTTTTGAAAAGATATTAAGTGACATTCTTTTAAAATCTTGCCAACAAAATGAATAAAAAAATTCTCTTCTTTTCGGTTATATAAAAGTACAGTGTTTTATCCCTGTATTAAAACAATATTGTCAAGATAAAGCGACTATCCCCTACCATTTAAATATCCAACCAAAAAAAAACTGCTTGAGCTGTAATTGTTATGTTCAGGTCACAGTTTAAATGTAGACTATGATGTATTTACGATGCTGCTATTTAAGACTGTACTTGTGTATCATGTATACTTTCAGTTTTTTTTTTTTTTAAGATATGACTTGTTTTAGATTTAAATCTTATCATACCATCAAAGTTTATGTAAAACAAATTACACAATTGTTCCCAATTATAAAAAAATCAGGAACTTTTCAATAATTAATTTGGTAAATTATGCGGCAGACTATAAAGAGGGAGAAACAAACATTTAAATATAATATGACGTAGTGCAGAAAAGTAGGTTATAATAATGTGTTCTGATACACTAATAATACGCAGGTGTACTGCGGGACAGAATAGAACTTTTATTAGTGAAGAATTTCAAGGAAGATCTACATTTTTTTATCATTCGCGACTCCCCCCCCCCCCCCAAATTTGCCATAACCAACTAAAGCAAATAAAACACAATAGATTTAGAAACAACTTGTAAATATTTAATTTGGAAGAAAAAGCACAGATTTCGTTAAGATTACTTTATCAAAAGCGTTCAGCACAAACTTTGAAAATTCAGAATTGTCTACAAATGTTATCTAAACATAAATTATGCCTTTTTACTTGGTCTTACTCCTAGTAAGAGGAAGTATTGTAATCATGTCAAATTTTCGATATCGAGTTTTCACCGGCAACATCCGTTTTGAGGTTCCCTGAGTACAAAAAACCGGCTTTTTAGCAAATGGACTCTGTGTGTGTGTGTGTTTGTATGTAGGTATGTGTGTAGGTATGTAGGTTTTTATGTGTGTGTGTGTGTGTGAGAACAGCATAGCTCGAAAACGAAGAATCGCAGAAAGTTCAAACTTGATATTTCGTTTAGTTATCACCATGAGATCTGACAGAGTAAGTTATGTGTCAAAATTCCTGATCCGGAAGTACCACTTTACTAAATAATTTTTTCACTTTTTCGCAATTTTCTCAAAAATAACTCCCGACGATTTTCTTCAAACTTCATGTATCAACTAAGCATACAATGGTTATGTTTTTAGTTGATTTGGAGTTGCTTTTATAGTTGATTATACAATTCTGACCATCCAAACAAAATTACTTAGAAATAAATAGATGGCCAAAATTCCGAGTTTCAGCTTTTACTGAACAGTTTTTTCAGTTTTCGACGAATTTCATTACATTTGGTACACTAAAGTTGTCACTACAATTTTGAGAAAGCATGAGATTGTTTCACACCAGATTTTTTAATATTAACCAGGCTTCCACTAATTTAATTCAATTTAATTGTAACATTTCTCTGGGAAAATTCATTTAAGTTAACTTTTGGGGGTTCAGTACGAACTGAATGATTTATTTAATCTATAAGATCGTCGCCCAAATAATCCTTAATTTTTGTAGACCAGATGGAGCCTGGTTTTTTTTTCCCCCATTCAAACCAAAGCCAAAAAAGTAGATGCATGGCCTTCTGTAGATGCATACACACTTTTTAACTAGTCATACAAATCTAGATACATTCAAAGATAACCAAAGAGTCATCCGAAGAATAACTCAGAACACTCTAGAAAATATATCAGACAATATTATTCAAAATGGAAGGGCAACATTAGTTGATGACCAATCCTGGAACGCGTTCAATTACGGATAATGTCGTTATCAGTTAGCCATGAATTTAGATCGAACAGTACGCAAAAAAAACAAAAACGAAGAAATATGTAGGGATTGCCGCGGATTCGGTTAATTCTGCAATACTTAAGAGAAACAAGATCGTTTCACTCAGACCAATTTGTAAAAAAAATAAGAGAAAGTAAAAAAACACTTTTTCGAACACAAAGGACCTCAAAACGTATATTTGGCTGAAATGGAAAATTTAACACAATCCATTACTTCCTCTTACCAGCTAACTATACTATCAAATTAAACATAGGATTTTTTCTTTTTTTTTATTTCAATTACATGTAATTTAAATTCAAGAAATAATTACTAATAGCCATTCTCATGATTCGTCTATTAAACGAAGTCTCTGGTCTAATAGCTTTACTAATTAAATCTTGATAGAATTCTACGTGTCTAAATTTTTTATGCTAGTTATTAGAAAGTATAATGCATTTTAGCACTTTTTTTTTTTTGGCCTATTAATGAATTAACACATTACTTCCTTATTTTCAAGGAAATCTGGATAGCTAAACTGTTTCACTGTCATGTAACATGTAAGCGTTTTTAATCAATATACAAACCCACATAGTATTCATGGGAAGTATTATAATTTTGTTAACCAACCACATACTTGTAGAAAGTGAGGTAATTCAACTTTCCCAAAAGATCAGGTAAAGTTCATTGTTTTGTTGCAATTTTCATATTGGCATCTAATTTAGGCTATTACATCATTCTTCTGTGAAATTAAAAGAAAATTAAATATTTAAAATATTAAAATGAATGAAATTCAATTTTAAATTGAATAATTTATTCACACCTGACTTAATACAAACTTATTGAAAGGGCTCTTAACAATTTTGATGAACTATTTTTTCCCCCTGTCATATATCAGCTTACAAGAAAATTATGCGAAAACTGTAAAAACCCATTCCCAGTAGTTGTAATTTTGATCGAAACTTCGTCAAATGCCGTGGTAGTACCTGAACATCCTTCGATTTTTCGTTTTTGTGATATTTTGTTTACACAAACATGCAGATCATTCATTGAACACATATATTTACGGAGAAAACGCAATTTCGGAAAACAATATCGTAATATTTCCTCCAACATGCAGTAAGAGAAAGTAACAAAATGTGTTTTTTGGTTAATATCACATTGAAATAATTTTCTAAGAAGGCTCGAAAGATACCTTTGTAGGTCCCGAGCTTTTCTGCGGGTTGCCCAGAAGACTGATTCAAATTTCTATCAAGGAGGGATGGTGGGAAAGAGCACCAAGACAAAAGGCAGGCTAAATTCTTTTTCAAAAGACATTTACCTAAGTTTACCCTGGACCTACTGAGGCATAGCCTAAGGGATATAAGGTTAATATAGTGGGCCTACTAACAAGGTATTGTAGGCTGAATAGGCATATCTACTACTTGCAGATAAGCGGTATGCCGATTCGGCAGGACCGAGGAGGAAATGCCGGCATATATCCTTTGTGAGTGTGACGGGTTATATCCGATCTGATGATGACAACGTTTCTTCAACTGAAGCTATGAGCTTCAAGACGGAGCCACTTTCATCTTTGCTAGGCCCGATTAAGAAGGCGAAACTAAAGGATGGGCTATGATTTCAGGGGATGCACAATAGACTTCTTAACAGTGGCGGCTCGTGACTTGGATATGTGGAGGTTCAACTTTTTTTTTTTAAATACTTACATTACCTATCATAATTAGTAGCTTGGCTAGTTAAAAATCACGAAGTAAGCCAGGAGCCAGGTAAAAACTTGCATCCCTCTCCTACAATTAAATATGTTAAATTAAGAATAAATCTATTAGCTCAGTGGATAGTGCATTGGACTCCCACGCGGAGGACTCGGGTTCGAGTCCATCTGTGCTGCCCTTAGGTTTTTCTTCCTAGGAGCTCTTACAGCACACTGTCCGGTGATGGGCAGTGTTGTCTGTAACGAGAGAACACCATCCGGAGGCCGGCAGTGCACTGAGAAGGCTCAGGCGGCAATGACCATTACTCAGTTCTCAAAATTATAATTGACAAATTTTATAGGTTGTGTACCAAATTTAATGAAATTCTTCGAAAACTGAAAAAAATGTTCAGTAAAGCGCACTTCCGGTTTACTATTGTCTTGAAACTCAGAATTTTGGCCATCTATTTATTTCTAATTAATTTTGTTTGGATGATAGAATTGTATAATCAAATATGAGAGCACTTTAGAGAATAATATAACCCCATCCCTCCCCTAAAAGTGCCCTTAAATGAATTTTACCAGACAAATGTTTCAAATAAAAGTTATAGATCTTTGTATGTTTAGTTTATGCAAGAAGATTCAAGAAAATTATCGGAGCAATTTTTGAGAAAATGGCGAAAAAGGAAAAAATCATTTAGTAAAGTGGTAAAGTAAACGCACTTCCGGTTATCCGATTTGTTTCAAACTGGAATTTCAACAACATATTATATTCTTATTAATATTATTTAGATGACAGAATTGTATAGCGAACCGAAATAGAACTTTAGATTGAAACCTAACCCAACCCCTCCTTCAAAACTGCCTTTAAATGAATTTTTCCGGAGAAATGTTTCAAATAGAAATTGCAGATCTTTGTATGTATAGTTCATATACCAAATTTCAAGAAAATCGTCGAGCCATTTTTGAGAAAATTGCAAAAAAGTAAAAAAATCAACTAGTAAAGTGATACTTCCGGTTGAGGAATTTCGACAGATAACGCAGGGTCAGATCTCATGGTGATACCTAAACGGAATATTAAGTTTCAACTTTCTACGGGTTTTCGTTTTTGAGCTATGGTGTTCACATACATATACACGCACCCGTGCACGCACACAGGCGCACACACACACACGCACACAGAGAACATTTGCTAAAAACTTTTTTAACTCCAGGTAAGATCGGGTAAGTTCGTTCGTAGATCGTAAGTAATGTTCATCGCGCTTGTAACCCCTACTCTTTTTGAAAAAAGTTAAATAAAAACATACACTTTTCTATACTAACACAAAGAAATTTTTTATATATACTCCAGCGCGACTCCCAACTGTGAACCCCCTGCTTCCTACTTTTCATCTCCTGATACACATGCAATTCACTAAGTGTACAATTCATTGTACGAACATATTAAAGGAGCTCCTATACTGATATACGTTCCTATTCTTTTATGTCTGACTCTCGGATTGTACTACTTCTTTTTCATTAATACTTTATAGATTACACAATTTTTGTACAATACTTATAGTATATACAATTTTTGGTGTGACTTATGTTCCTAACTAATATAAAAATGAAAATATTTTTTTGAAATTGAAATATGAAAGAAAATAAAATCAAATAAGAAAATTTTGCTACTTTTTTATTTAATTTTTTACTTTTTTTCTTCAAATAGTTGGGGGTTCAGTCGCGCAATCGCGAATACCAGTAGCCGCCACTGCTTCTTAATGCAGGTCGCAGTGAAATGAGGCTTGACAACAAATTCATCCCGGAAGTTTCCGGTAATATGTTAATATGTGCTTACTAATTGATATAAATATCCCGATGGATCATTATGTATATTGACTTCCAAGGAGTTGACACGGTCTCCATTGGGAAAACCTGAAAGTGTAAATTTCTTTGATATTGTGTCGTTATTATCATTCATAAAGTATTATCCTAAAATCTATCAAAGGTTAAATTAGTTCAAATTTGAACAATTTGCAATTAGATAATCGGAGGGATTTTTTTCTTTATACAATTTATTTTCGATTTCTTATTATAATAATAACAATAAAACTAAATTAGTTCTATTGACTTTATTGGGAATTCCACCGCTCTTTGTAGAGGTGAAAACTAGGCAATGAAAGCCTGTTATAGAATTTAACAGGGGCAGGTTGTTGGCAGGATAAGCGATATGGTCACTCTACCATTCATCGCGAGATGTTTTTGAAGGTTCCTGTTACGGGTTTTTCCCTCTGATAGAATGTTGAAGACTTTTGTTTTCGCGCATTCTTACAGTGTCAGGTTACCCTCTAGGGAAGATTGGTCAAGATTTGGGTCCGTCTAGTGTGATACCTAATAATTACTTCCAGTGTTACACAAACGGTCCAGAATGGATGGATAGGTCTGGAGCTGCGGTCTATTTTGAGACCGGAGATCATTTGGCAGTATCTCTTGGTGAATGGACCACGGTCTTCCAGACTGAGGTTTATGCTATTCTTTGTTGTGTTTTGGATGAGAGGGTACGTAACACTAACTTAAAAGGTGTTTGTATCTGCTCGGACAGCCAGGCTGCGCTGAAGGCGCTGAGTTCATGTGTCTTCACTTCCAGGTTGGTGTTAGAATGTTCTAAAAGACTGGAAGAGCTTTCTTCTCTGAAGGATGTGCTTCTAGTCTGGGTGCCAGGTCACATGGGAATTTTTGGGAATGAGGAGGTGGACAGGTTTGCCAAATTAGGCGCCTCTCTTCCTTTCATTGGTCCCGAGCCTGCTGTTGGCGTGTCTTCTGGCACATGTCTGTCAGGCTTCCAGACATGGACAGCTTCACAGCATTCATCCTTATGGATGAGCTCAGTTGGTTTTCGGCAGTCCAAAATGCTCATCGGGGGTCCGGACAAGGCTATTAGTGAGACGTTGCTGTGTTTTTCACGGAGCTCTCTCAGGCATCTGGTTGGATCTCTTACTGGCCACTGTGGTTTAAGGAGACATCTCTACATAATGGGGCTCATGCCGGATCCATTTTGTAGAGTCTGTGAGGCAGAGGAGGAAACACCCAACCATCTTATGACTGATTGCTTGGGTTGTGAGGAAATTAGGTTCAGGAACTTTGGTCGAAATAGGATGTCTGTGGAAGAGCTTAGGCTATTTCCGCTTAAGGTTATTGTCCGATTTATTCGGACTGCGGTGATCTTAGATTGATTAGATTCGGGTCTGGACTTTTGTTATAGACCCGGTTTGTTGTTGTTTTTCTTGGGGTAGGTAGCTAAATGGGCCTAGTGAGGCTTTGGATAGCGTAGGGTTTCCCTCCCCATAGACAAATAATAATTAATAAATTACTTCTAATCCGTAAAGTTATTTATAAAAAATAAAGGTTTTCGTAAAGTTAATAAAAGATGTGATATAATAATTAGAATGTCTTCCGCTTCATTTTTCTGTTTTATTTAGTTTTGAAACTTTCTGAAAGCAGTGACAGACAGTAATCAGCAAGCATTTCACTATTCTATTCCACTATTCCAATTTTCGTTGGTAAAGTTTTTTCAATGTAAAACGGCATTAACGAAACCGCTCTCCACGATTACCACTAGCATCACCAAGGTTGGTGGAAAAACGTCTAAAAAAAGTGGGTGTAATAAATGTATATTAAGCAACATAATATAATAAATCTTAAGTTCACTGATCATTTTTCCATACTTTTCAGATTTTTTTATTCCTCCAAAAAGTTTTGATTCACTCTCTTAAAAATATTGCATCAAGCTAAACCTGACATTTGTCTGCTGAATTTGGAAGCAAGGAATGTTCTGCTTGTGGATGGACATTGCCATACCAGCGGATGAAAATGTCCAGAAAATAATTTGAGCTAAAATCAGCCATTACAAGGATCTGGCTGGAAAATTAGAAAAACTATATACCGCATGGATAAAGTCAGAGTCCTGCTCTGCTGAAAACACTGCAGAGAATCGGGATTTCATTAGCGTGACTGGAGGAGGCACAGAAGGCCATCCTTCTCGAGTTTTGCCACTAGGATTTTAAATATGTATGAGTAGACTTAGTTGACAATATCCCCATTTGCTGGTTATCTTCTTAATATAATAATTATCACTTCGTTTCGGCGAACATTATTCACCTTCTTATAGGGACCAACATAATAATGTTGAGTAAAAAATGGGAAAATTAATATAAACTGTAGACAATTGAAAAATTAAAGACTATACTTAATCTTGTATTTTTTCTTTTAAGGCATTGTATTAATGAAGACACTAACTATAAGACTAGAGTCTATAGGTTTTAATAATTACTTTTTCCATTTTTGTTCAACATAATTATGTTTCCGTTTTATTTTTGCTGTATAGAAACTATTGAAAAACGCGAACAACGTTGGTAGAAACGTCGCAGTGAATTATAAACAAAAAAAATCTGGTGTGAAAATTCTTTTCTCAAAATTATAATTGACAAAAGTTATAGAATGTGTACCAAATATAACTAAATTTGTCGAAAATTGAAAAAACTGTTCAGTAAAAGCGCACTTCCGGCTTACAAATTTTCTTAAAACTTGGAATTTAGGCCATCGATTTATTTCTAACTAATTTTGTTTGGATGACAGAATTGTATAATCAACTATGATACCACATTAGAGGAAGCTGTAACCCCAACCCTCCCCTAAAAGTGCCTTAAATGAATTTTCCCAGAGAAATGTTTTTAGATAAAAGTTATAGATTTTTGTATGTTTAGTTTATATAGGTAGTTTCAAGAAAATCGTCGGAGTCATTTTCGAGAAATTCGCGAAAAAGTGAAAAAATTATTTAGTAAAGTGGTAAAGTAAACGCACTTCCGGTTATCCGATTTTTTTCAAACTCGGAATTTCAACAACTTATTTAATTTGTATTAACATTATTTAGATGATAGAATTGTCTAATAAACTGAAATAGCATTTTAGATGAAAACCTAACCCCACCCCTCCCCCATAAGTGCCCTTAAATGAATTTTCCTAGAGAAATGTTTCAAATAAAAGTCATAGCTGTTAGTATGTATAGTTGATATAGAAAGTTTGAAGAAAATCGTTGGAGCGATTTTTGAGAAAATTGCAAAAACGTAAAAAAACCAACAAGTAAAGTGGTACTTCAGGTTGAGGAATTTTAACAGATGACCCACTGTCGGGTCCCATGGTGATACCTAAACGGAATATCAAGTTTGAACTTTCTACGATTTTTCGTTTTTGAGCTATGCTGTTCACTTACATACATACACACACACACACACACACACAGACCATTTGCTAAAAACCACTTTTTGGACTCAGGGGACCTCAAAACGGATATTTCCGGTGAAAACTCGATATCGAAAATTTGACACGATTACAATACTTTCCTCTTACTAGGAGTAAGAGAAAGTAAAAACTCAAGAAGAAAACAAACAAAAATTTTTTTCTTTTTTTTGATCACTACCCCCAAGATCTGCATCAGCGACGGCTCCAGGCGTATTAGTATAAAAGCGCCTTCTGTAGAATCAAATAGGCTATTTAATTAACAAATTGCAATTTAAAAAACTACAGAATTAACATACATTACAACTACAGAATTATTACACACTACCTTGGTCACTGAAGGCAGATCATAGGCTAACAAATTTTTATTTAATGCCATTTTTTGGCATGGTAGCAATATTTTTCTTTATTGCAGCATGAAAGAAAGTAAAAAGAGTTTAGTGTTTTATCTCTTCCATAAAAAAGTGGAAAATTATTTATTATTCCTATAATATTTATTAGGATTGAAAATTGTGGAGACATTGTTTACTAGTTTCGGAAAAACCCTCTGAGAGGTATTATCTTATTAGTGGCATTCTATACAATACGTACATGCAAAGAAACGTTTTTAAAAATTATTTAATTGAAGAAATCAAGTATAATGTTTGGCTTTCCTTTCGTGTCGCCAAATTAATGAATTATATTTAGTTATTTTTACTTTCTCTTACTCCTAGTAAGAGGAAGTATTGTAATCGTGTTAAACTTTTGATATCGAGTTTTCACCGGAAATATCCGTTTTGAGGTCCCCTGAGTCCAAAAAACTGGTTTTTAGTAAATGATCTGTGTGTGTGTGTGTGTGTGTGTGTGTGTGTGTGTGTATGTGAACAGCATAGCTCAAAAACGAAAAACGTAGAAAGGTGAAACTTGATATTCCGTTTAGTTATCTCCATGGGATCTGACAGTACGTTATCTGTCAAAATTCCTCAACCGGAAGTACGACTTTACAAGTTGGACTTATTTTTTTGCGCTTTTCTCAAAAATAGTTCTGAAAATTTTCTTTAAACTTGGAACATCAACCACACATACAAAGAGCTACAACTTTTATTTTCTCCGGGAAAATACAATGAAGGGCACTTTTGGGGGAGGGGTGGGGTTAGGTTTCCATCTGAAGTGCTATTTCAGTTTATTAGACAATTCTATCATCTAAATAATGTTAATTAGAATTAAATATGTTGTTGAAATTCCGAGTTTGAAAAAATCAGATAACCGGAAGTGCGTTTTTTTTACCACTTTAGTAAATGATTTTTTCTCTTTTTCGCGATTTTCTCAAAAATAACTCAGACGATTTTCTTGAAACTTATTATATAAACTAAACATACAAAGATCCTCAACTTTTATTTAAAACATTTCTCTGGAAAAATTTATTTAAGGGCACTTTTTTGGGGAGAGGTGGGGTTATGTTTTTCTCTAAAGTGCTACACAGTTGATTATACAATTCTATCCAAACAAAATTAATTATTTATTTGCCTGGATACATTTTTATAATATAAAAGGCTCGTCAATATAATTTCAACAAAATAAAAATTCCAATAACAAGAATAAAATGAACTTTACACTAATTATCATAAAAACAAACTTAATACATTCAGTCCACTTAGAAATAAATAAATTAGAAATAAATAGATGGCCAAAATTCCAAGTTTTAAGAAATTTAGTAAACCGGAAGTGCGCTTTTACTGAACAGTTTTATCAGTTTTCGACGAATTTCGTTAAATTTGGTACACAAATTATAAAATTTGTCAATTATAATTTTGAGAACAGGAGTAAGAGAAAGTTGTGTGAGTGTTTCACACCAGATTTTTTTTTTCATAAATAAGCTACCATATCAGCTGAGTTTGTTCCTTGCATACGCGCTTGAATGGCATGATCTTAGTTTTCCAAATAATTGTATTTTCTTTATGAATGAATCTCTAAATAAAAAGTGAAAACGACATGAACGATGTGTAATATTTAAAGATATAATAGGTTTTAAAACTTTCACCAAAAGAAAATTTCAGTATTTCAAATTTTGTTTCTATTTATAGATAATCTTGCACCGATATCACACTTATGGATTCGAGCTCAATGGAACAGCTAAACAATCCAACTTAAACATAATCCAAACTTTACAATCAAAAATCCTCTGCCGCTTTAAAGGCTCTCTTTTTATACTAACATAAGATTTCAAAATTCCATTTATATCTGAACTTTCTAAATCTCGCTACAATAAATTTCATTAAAACATATTTTCTTCACACACTAATCCTCTGGCAGAAGATTTGTTCTCAACTATACTGCCCTCCAATTCTCGAAGACGGCGAAGACACCGCGACTAAACTGGTTGATCATCATTGGATGACAATACTCAAGCTTCTCACATTATTTGTTTCTGCCATAAATCTTATTTACTTGTTCTACCTAGTTGTAAATATTAAATAGAAGTTTGAAAATAAATAAATAAATAAATAAATTGTAGATAAAAAAATAGAATCGATTTTTTTAATTTGATTCATCTATTGTTTTGAGGATATTTATCTTTGAGGACATCATTGTCTTTTCTAAATTCAATATTTAAAAGAGAGAAAACTTTGTTGTTGTGGCTGGTTCCGAAGAGCTGGAAAGCATCAGAGACATTTTACGTGATAGCGCCTGCTTTGTTTTTGAGGTCATCGACCGGTTTCGGGCGTTCGCCCATCTTCAGGATGCGTTTGTCAAACAGGGTGATAGTGATAACACAGACTTGCACAGAACAAATTAAGTTTACATAAACTGACTGTGTAAACGGAATTTGCTCTATGCGAGTCATTGTTATCGCCGCACTGTTTGACAATCGTATCCTGAAGATGGGTGAACACCCGAAACCGGTCGATGACCTCAAAAAGAAGGAGGCTATCAAGGAAAATGTCTCAGAGAAAACTTTTCTCTATCTAAAAATAATAATAAATTATTTCAAGAGTTTTAACAATATACAAAACAGTAAAATATTATATTATTTTATGAACAAATTTGATGAGGGTCGATCAAGAAAGTAACATTCAATTATGCTAACGTTTTGACAAAGTTTCCTCTGTCTTTATCAAGGTTTTAATATATAGATAGTTCTTAAAGATGTAGAAAAAGAATTTTTAGCGGAAGTTTGAAAAACTTACATTTTTTTTTACAACACAGAAATATAAACACGGAAAATTTAAAGTTATTAGTTGCTTGTGTTAAATCATCTACAGAAATGAAAGTTGGATTTGAATAAGCGAACTATTAAACTTATGTTAACTGTGTTAAGTAGCTATTAAATTTTAATTAAATTTTAAATTTCACCAGTATTTATTTATAGGCTGATTATGGATTAATTTGTAAAATTATAAATTTTTTTATGAACCTTAGATGCCAGCCTGAACGAAATTATATTTAAATATAATTTACATTATTGTTTTATTTTTATTTATTTATTACTTTCTCTTACTCCTAGTAAGAGGAAGTATTGTAATCGTGTCAAATTTTCGATATCGAGTTTTCACCGGAAATATCCGTTTTGAGGTCCCCTGAGTCCAAAAAAGTGGTTTTTAGCAAATGGTCTGTGTATGTATGTATGTGAACAGCATAGCTCAAAAACGAAAAACCGTAGAAAGTTGAAACTTGATATTCCGTTTAAGTATCACCATGGGATCTGACACTACGTTATCTGTAAAAATTCCTCAACCGGAAGTACCACTTTACTAGTTGGATTTTTTACTTTTTTGCGATTTTCTCAAAAATGGCTCCGACGATTTTCTTTAAACTTAAACATCAACCACACATACAAAGAGCTACAACTTTTATTAGAAACATTTCTCCGGGAAAATGCATTGAAGGGCACTTTTGGGGGAGGGGTGGGGTTAGGTTTTCATCTAAAGTGCTATTTCAGTTTATTAGACAATTCTGCCATCTAAATAATGTTAATTAGAATTAAATATGTTGTTGAAATTCCGAGTTTGAAAAAAAATCGGATAACCGGAAGTGCGTTTACTTTACCACTTTACTAAATGAGTTATTCACTTTTTCGCAATTTTCTAAAAAATGGCTCGACGATTTTTTTGAAACTTCGCATATAAACTAAACATTCAAAGATCTACAACTTTTATCTAAAACATTTCTCTGGGAAATTTCTTTTAAGAGCACTTTTAGGGGAGGGGTGGGGTTAGATTTTCATCAAAGTGCTATCCTAGTTCATTATACAATTCTATCATCCAAACATAATTAGTTAGAAATAAATAGATGGCTGAAATTCCGAGTTTCAAGAAAATTAGTAAACCGGAAGTGCGCTTTTACTGAACAGTTTTTTTTTTTCAGTTTTCGACGAACTCCAATGAATTTCATCAAATTTGGCATACGTACTATAAAATTTGTTAATCATAATTTTGAAAACTGGAGTAAGAGAAAGTTGTGTGAGTGTTTCACACCAGATTTTTTTTTTCTCAATATAACGACCCAACGTTTCAACACTACACGTGTTCTCATCAGGAGTTTACAATTTTAGATCTTAGTTATAATGTATTATAAGCAAGTTGATTTCCAGTATCATGAGAGTCCAAGTTGTTTTAAAAGCGTCAATTGTTAAAATTTATTATACACGTGGTTGTATGTTTTATTTTTAACATATGTGATGTTGAATTTTTATTTAGTTTCGTGGATTGTATAGATGGTCGTATAGCTAGGCGTTGACAATACAGCCAATCAACGAAACTAAATAAAAATTCAACATCACATAACCACGAGGACTCAAAAGTAATCAGAAATGTATTTCAATAAATAACATACATATAATAGAAATAACCAGAAATCAGGATTTAACTAAATATACAAAATTGACAAGTAACAAAACCTTACATATTGGTAATGTTTAAAAAAAATGTTAACAATTGACGCTTTTAAAACAACTTGGACTCTCATGATACTGGAAATCAACTTGCTTATAATACATTATAAATAAGATCTAAAATTGTAAACTCCTGATGAGAACACGTGTAGTGTGGAAACGTTAGGTGTGTAATTTCGTTCAGGCTAGCACTTAAAGGTTCATAAAAAAACTTTATAATTTTTCCAATTAAATTTTATTAAATAATAATTAAAAATAATAATTTAATCATAATTTCAACTTTGAAAAAAGAATTCTGGTATATTTCATAAGATTTTCTTTTAGTTCATTTATTTGATTTTTACTTTCTCTTACTCCTAGTAAGAGGAAGTATTGTAATCGTGTCAAATTTTCGATATCGAGTTTTCACCGGAAATATCCGTTTTGAGGTCCCCTGAGTCCAAAGAAGTGGTTTTTAGCAAATGGTCTGTGTGTGTATGTGAACAGCATAGCTCAAAAACGAAAAACCGTAGAAAACTGAAACTTAATATTCCGTTTAGGTATCACCATGCGATCTGACTGTGCGTTATCTGTCAAAATTCCTCAACCGGATGTACCACTTTACTAGTTGACTTTTTTACTTTTTTGCGTTTTTCTCAAAAACGGCTCCAAGGATTTTCTTTAAACTTGATACATCAACTACATATACAAGGAGCTACAACTTTTATTTGAAACATTTCTCTGGGAAAATTGATTTAAGGGCCCTTCTGGGGGAGGGGTGGGGTTAGGTTACCCTTTAAAGTGCTATTTCGGGTTATTACACAATTCGGTCATTTAAATAATGTTAATTAGAATTAAATATGTTGTTGAATTCCGAGTTTGAGAAAAATCGGAAAACCGGAAGTGCTTTTGTTTTAACACTTTACTAAATATGATTTTTTTCACTTTTTCGCGATTTTCTCCAAAATGGCCCCGACGATTTTCTTGAAACTACACATATGAACTAAACATTCAAAGATCTACAACTTTTATATAAAACATTTCTCTGGGAAAATTCATTTAAGGGCACTTTTAGGAGAGGGGTAGGGTTGCAGCTTCCTCTAAAGTGGTATCATACTTGGTTATACAACTCTATCATCCAAATGAAATTAATTAGAAATAAATAGTTGGCCAAAATTCCGGGTGTGAAGAAAATCAGTAAACCGGAAGTGCGCTTTTACTGAATAGTTTTTTCAGTTTTCGACAAATTTCATTAAATTTGGTACACAAACTATAAAATTTGTCAATTATAATTTTGATAACTGGAGTAAGAGAAAGTTGTGTGAGTGTTTCACACCAGATTTTTTTTTTTTTAATTTAAGGCGCGTCAACATCTAAGGTCATTGGAGCCCGGAGCCTTCTCAGTACACTGCCGGCCTCCGGACAGTGTTCTCAAAGTTACAGATAACACTTGTCCATCAACGGTCAGTGAGCGTAGAGGCTCCTAAGAAGAAAAAAAATCTAATGGCAGCACACGTGGACTCGAACCCGGTTCCTCCGCGTGGGAGTCCAGTACGCTAACCACCTAGCTATGCCCTTCCCTGTATTTGATATCCATTATTATTACATAGTCCTGTATTTTGTTTTGTTTGACTATTGTGCCTTTAAACTTCATTTAATAAATACATTTTTGTTTTTTACGTTTTGCAAAGATAAATCTGTAAATTAATAATAATAATAATAATTTAGATATAAACAATATAATTTATCAACATTTTCCATATTATCTGTTATTTTAACGTATTTAAATTTCAAAAAATTTTTGACGTATTTTTAAATTCAAAGCACGTCAACTTAAAGTAATTGTTTTTATTTTTATATAGTGATATTAAATTTGGCTAAATATATTCTTCTTTTACTCTAAATTAATAAGAGGGAAGGGAGTTGCTGCAATGTTTTAATGAAAAGAATATGTATAGAATAAACAAACATTTCTGAAAGAACTGGTTTCCAACAACAAATAAATGTTATTTATATTCAAGAAATGGCAATGAAGAGATATCAAAGCTTGTAATTTGCCATGATAGGAATTTCATATTTTTTTTTATTGTATTTTATTTTTGGTCTCTCTTGGCCCTTCCCCCCTCCCTCTTTTTTTTTTTAATTTGTGCAGTTTTTTGCATTCTAAAATTATTGTGATAATAGGACATAGTGCTATATACAGTTTCATATTTTGTAGATAAGACATAATGGATAAAGTTATTATTTTAAATTTCAGTCATTAAGTTTTAGTGATAATATAACAATTTACTACAATTAGTGATATATGTTTCATTTGCTCCGGTTTTTAAATTCCTAAAATAACTAATTGTTAAGGAAAATAATTATTGTAAAGCCTTTTTTTTTTTATAATTCAACTAATCATATAGTTGTTAATGTCTCTAAAAGTACATGACTTACGTTCATTAGCATCATATGAGTTTATCATGTATGTGATGAAGAAGAAGAATACATGGAATGGCCAATTCACATCCAGTTGCATTATGTATGTGACTAACTAACCATCTGATGTAGAACGATTATAAGTCCCGACAAGACTAGGGTATCTCTGTTGGATTGAGAGTGGCCTCCGCTCAACCGGGAAGTCCCCTACTTGTTTTTACGTATGGAGGGGAGAGTGTATTTTTCATTCTTTTGTATTCAGGATAAATTCCTAGATAAAGGAATAATCAAGCTGTTTAAAAATGAATAAAAAATTTAAAAAAAAAATCATTTATTTTTTCACGTGAAGTTTATTTTTTGCTAACAATCTACACATTTTCAAAGTAAAATCACTTTATTGAAATTATTGTCGATTGATTAAATTTTCAACTTACTATATAGAACGAGGAGTAGAGAAGTGCTGCCGTAATTGATTCTTGTATCTATCTCCTCTTGGATCGCACTGCCAGTCTTGACGTTTATTTGCATGGTCCGGCCCAGAATGATTGGGGCTGTAGTTAGTCCGTATGTTAGTCAACAATAGAGAAAGTTACAAAGATTGTAAGCATGGCAAAGCACAAAGGGATGAGGTATGAAGCAGGTTATCCCATAAAATGCGCGTTTAATTTTAAATTTACGGTGAAAAAACTGGTTTATTTTTTATTTAATATATTTAAATTAATTTTAATCTACAGAATGCTAATCTACTTCCAAATTATAATAATTTTATATATTTAAAATAACTTATTCCCCCCCGTTTGGGGAAGTGTAATCTGCGTCAAGTGAAAAGAAAAAACTAGACAAAAAAAGAGAAATTTTAGCCATTTTGTGTATTATACTTGTTCTTAAGAATGAATGGTTTTCAATGGCATTTGTTGCAGAAAAACTCCTTTAATAATAATAATAATATCCTCGTCGATAAGATCGATTAAGTAAGAGGGGAAATGTGGAAAGATATTCGACAATCTGTGGCTCCACACTATGTTGCCTGAATGGGTGCCATCTCGGCTAATGTGGACTCGGTTCGAGAAAGAAAACTAAATGAAGAGCGCTAATGACTGCAGTTATCGATACGCCCAAAAATAATAATAATAATAATAATAATAATGTTAAGCCCGGAGGCTTAGTATTTTCGGGAGAGTTTAAGAGATTTTTAACTGGAATTAATTGAAACTGGAAGGTTTGGATATCCATGTACGATTATTTTATTGTCGAAATTGTCTAAATGAATAAATTTTGAATCGTGATTTATTAAATCAAAATTTTGTTGAATATAAACAATCATGGGTTTCTATTGTGATTAGAGTCCACAAAACTGGTAAAAATCGGTAATTGTTTTTTTCAAGAAGGGGGTGCTTCATTTTTTTTCTTTATCATCGGCCGGTTTCGGATGTTTGCCGAATTTCAGGGATATACAGAGTAATAACGATATTTATTCTCAGGATAAAACATAACCTAAAAATGCGGTTCCTATAATAACAATTATATAGCAATACCTATTATTCAGGTTATAAACAGTTTGTAGGATCCTAATAAAATCCGTGTCCAATATTAGGGTGGTATAGGCAGATGAAGAAAGCAATGGAGCTTTCGGTAAAGTTACCCATTAACGTATAACTTCTCAGTAAATATGTACAACTTTTCTAGTTAAATGCTAATTCAATACTTCCTGTATATTGCATAGCTAGGAAAATTCTAGTAATGATTTGTCTATATATACAGTACATATTTCTTAGTTATAAGGATTTTAGATAGCTAGAAAAAAGAACTAAAAAAAATACGTGTCCACTTAATTTTTCAGTTAGAAATCCAATATCAGCAAACAAAATTTCTTTTTGTGCTGCCAGAAAGGAAATATTTGGGCATCAAGTTCCTCTTTTCAAATGGAGAGGTATGTGTATTCACTCAGAAATTCCTTTTTTCATCAGAGATTCCTTTCACATCAGAGATTCCTCATTTTTATTTTTTATGTAAAATCTACTTGAACAGTTTTTTTTTTTTTGTGAGCAATATTTACGAGTTATGACTGAAAACACGTGTACTTATTAAAACTACCATTATTAGCCACGTGGTACCTATAATAAGTAATATTAAGATTTTTTTTTTTCTCTAGGCGCCTCATGTTTTGTTTTGTTTTTTTATTAAATAAGAAGAAAAAAAAAAACTATTTTTAAACAAACTTACTCCTCATTAAAAATATTAGAGATGTTGCTCGAACTGGCGTCCACCTGTTCTTAGACCTGTTTAGAGACTTAGACCTGTTCTTATTTGCCAAGTATCCCGTACTGCTAAAGAAACAGATACGGCTTCAACTATAAGTTGCATGCATCTATTATTCTCTATCTAAGTTCAGCTAGAGATGTAATATTTCGGCTCGATTTTCATAAACCTGTATTTAGTAATGGTATAAGTTTGAAGGGAAATATAAAAAAAAAAAAAATAAGAAGAAAGTTTATGAAGAATCATTATTTTACCTTGTTTTTTATAAGTCAAACAGTTTTGTTTTTATATCAGATGGTAGTATCAGTCGAACGTTGGACATTTCTAAAAGTACTGTTTGGATGAACTTGAAGTCTTACAACCCTCATGGCCTTATACTAGAGCCCATGTGGTCATACAGATCCTACAAATCATAAACGTCGTGTTGAATTTATTGCAATGATGGATGTTCAATTGTCAGAAGCTCCAGATTTTTTAATGGATATTCTCTAGATGAACAATAGTAAATTTACCAACAGCATTATAAATCGTTGGAATTTCCGGGTATGGGCCAATGAAAATCCCCGAGTCATATGAGCAACCTGAAATCAGACTACCTCGTTGGGAATCAATACTTTAACGAAGGAACCATTAATGGTGATTTTTGTCTTCAGTTCATCACCATCATTCTTCCTCTACACTTAGAGGATATACTCCTTGAGCTGAGACGCGCAGATGTGTTACCAGCTTGATGGCTGTACCGCTGACATCCGGCTTCCGGCTGAAGGAAGTCTTTCCAGCTGAAAATACTTTGTTTTTCATTTTGCAATGATTGTATTTTCTATAAAGTAAAGTAAAGTGTTATTATTATAATTTTTTATTTTAATTTAAGGCGCGTCAGCATCTATGGTCATTGGCACCCGGAGCCTTCTCAGTGACTGCCGGCCTCCGAACAGTGTTCTCTCGTTATAGACTCCCCGTCACCGAACAGTGAGCTGTAGAGGCTCCTAGGAAGAAAAAAATGTAAGGGTAGCACAGCTGTACTCGATCCCGGGTCCTCCGCGTGGGAGTCCAGTACGCTAACCACTTAGCTATTCCCTTCCCTCATTATTATTATTATTACTATTATTGCTATATGAAGATAAAAAAGAAAATCATTGGAACCGTATTCGAAAAAATCGCTAAACTGAAAAAATTATTTAAAATCGCACTTCCGATAGATAGATTTTGAGACCGAACATTCATGCGTGATGCAATAGAGATTTGAAAAAGTTCTAGTGACTCAAGAGATATGTAAAAACAGGACCTGAGTAGAATTTAACAGTGTAAGATCTCAAATTACAGAGAGTTTCGCCAATCATTGTTTCATTATCGATATGGAAAGATATTGTATTCAAAATATAGATTTGTTATTAAAGAACAATTACATATATTGTAGAGCAATTATTTGTTACCTTGAAAACAATTATTTATACTGGAGAATTTCCTAGATGAAGATGAGGTTGGTCAGCTAAATTAGGATTGCTAATTCTCAATTAATTAAACTTTATTTTCACGGCCGAACGCACATAGTTGGCTGTTAGGATCTTTGTTCTATTGGTTCTACTTAATAGAAATAGAAACCCTTGAATGCTCTTTTGTCCACACTTACAATAGTTACAGAAGTTCACATTTATCTCCATATTTAATGTTTCGGAATTCAATAGAATCATTAATACCTATTGAATCGATTGATAAATTAAATAAACTGTTCAGTTTTCTTAAGGAATTTTAAAACTAAGACATTTTTATTTTAATTGATTCAGTCTGTTATTGTCGTTTGTCAATTACTATTATTTATTTGTATCAATCTCTTATATTGTGTATGAGTGTTGTGTTTATGCACCAGATCTCACTTGTATAATGGGATTAATCCCCTGAAAACAAGCTTATAATTTTTATTTTATATATTATTTATGTTATTTATATAATATATAAAATATTTATATTATTTTTATTTTTATTTATGTTGTTTTTATTTTATTAACTATATATTATTTTGTCAGATGATTTTCTCTGTTGGCCGTTAGTTGTAATATGAAAACAAGAATTTGTTAGCTTATCGACCAATTCAAGGTAACAAACAAAAACCAAAAAAGTAATTTTGTAATTTTTTTTTTTTTTTTTAATAATTAAAAGTTCGACGTTTCGACAAACTTTGTTTGCCTTCTTCTGGAACAATGCAAAAATAAAGAGAAAAAATTATAACACGAAACACAAACAAAAAACAAAATACATAGGTGCGATTACAGTGGGACTGCTAAAATTGTAATGAAAGGGTGTATGTATGTTAGTATAATGTGACATTATAATTCATTACAATTTTAGCAGTCCCATTGAAATCGCACCTATGTATTTTGTTTGTGTTTCGTGTTACAATTTTTTTTGTGTATTGTTCCTGAAGAAGGCAAACAAAGTTTGTCGAAACGTCGAACTTTTAATAATTAAAAAAAAAAAGAAAATTACAAAATTACTTTTTTGGTTTTTGTTTTTTACCTTGAATTGGTCGATAAGCCAACAAATTCTTGTTTTCATATATATTATTTATTGTTTTTTTAAGGGAAGGGTATAGCTAAGTGATTAGCGCTTGGACTTCCATGCGAAAGACCCGAGTTCGAGTCCAGCTGTGCTGCCCTTAGATTTTCTCTTCTAGGAGCCCTCTACAGCTCACGGACCGGTGATGGACAGTGTTGATTGTAACGAAAGAACACTATCCGAAGGTCGGAAGTGCACTGAAAAGGCTCCGGGCGCCAATGACCATAGATGTTATTCATACTTAAATAAAATTTAAAAAAAAATGGTTTTTTAGATTGTTTTAATGAAAATTATTTATTCACTTATTTATTACTTTCTTATCTCTTGCTCTTAGTAAGAGGAAGTATTGTAATCGTTTCAAATTTTCCATATCGAGTTTTCAGGAGAAACATCCGTTTTAAGGTCCCCTGAGTCCAAAAAAGTGGTTTTTAGCAAATGGTTTCTTTCTCTTTCTGTGTGTATGTGTATGTATGTGAACAGCATAGCCCAAAAATAAAAAATCGTAAAAAGTTGAAACTTGATATTCCGTTTAGGTATTACCATGGGATCAGACAGTACTTTATCTGTCAAAATTCCTCAACCGGAAGTACCGTTTTAGAAATTGTTTTTTTCTTTTTTGCGATTTTCTCAAAAATTGCTCCGACAATTTTCTTCAAACATGGTATATCAACTACAAATACAAAGAGCTATAACATTTATTTTAAACATTTCTCTGGAATAAATTCATGTAAGGGCACTTTTAGGGGAGGGGCGGGGTATAGCTTCCTCTAAACAGGTATCATAGTTGATTATACAATTCTATCATCCAAACAAAATTAATTAAAAATATATAGATGGCCAAAATTCGGAGTTTCAGGAAAATTAGTAAACCGGAAGTGCGCTTTTACTGAACAGTTTTTTCAGTTTTCGAGGAATTTCATTAAATTTGGTACACAAACTTTGAAATGGAGTAAGAGAAAGTTGTGGGTGTGTTTTTCATACAGATTTTTTTTTTAATAATTTCAAAAAAGTATTTATTAATTTATGTAATAAATAAATTACAGGGCTTTTTGTATAGGGCTTTATTATTGTTACTATAGTCAGATTACGTGTTTAGCGATTTTACAAGAAAAACGATACAATAGCTCAGTGATTAGAGGTGCGAAACCGAAAGTTGAGTTGTACTTTAATTCTGGTTCTATTCTTACACCTGTTCTCAAAATTATAATTGACAAATGATATAGTTTGTGTACCAAATTTAATGAAATTCGTCGAAAACTGACAAAACTTTTCAGTAAAAACGCACTTCCGGCTTACTAATTTTCCTAAAACTTGGAATTTTGGCCACCTATTTATTTCTAATTAATTTTGTTTGATAGTAGAATTATATAATCAACTATGATACCACTTTAGAGGAAGCTGCAAACCCACCCCTCCCCTAAAAGTACCCTTAAATGAATTTTCGCGAAAAAGTGAAAAATTCATTTAGTACAGTGTTAAAACAAACGCACTTCCGGTTATCCAATTTTTCTCAAACTTCGAATTTCAACAACATATTTAATTTTAATTAATATTATTTAGATGACAGAATTGTCTAATAAACTGAAATAGCAGTTAAGATGAAAACCTAACCCCTCCCCGCCCCCAGAAGTGCCCTTAAATGAATTTTCCTGGAGAAATGTTTCAAATAAAAGTTGTAGCTCTTTGTATATGTAGTTGATATACCAAGTTTAAAGAAAATCGCCGGAGCCATTTTTGAAAAAATCGCAAAAACGTAATAAAAACAACTAGTAAAGTGCTACTTCCTGTTGAGGAATTTTGACAGATACCGCACCGTCAGATCCCATGGTAATACCTAAACGTAATATTAAGTTTCAACTTTCTACAGTTTTTCGTTTTTGAGCTATGCTGTCCACATACACATACACACACACACATAATTCATTTGCTAAAAACCATTTTTTTGGACTCGGGGGACCTCAAAACCGATATTTCCGATGAAAACTCGATATCGAAAATTTGACACGATTACAATACTTCCTCTTTACTAGGAGTAAGAGAAAGTAAAAATGTTAATAGTAAGGTATATGTTTCCGCCACCACCGGTCACGACACTAATTGGGTAGCTGGATGTTAAGCCCGTCAGAATAAAATATCTCTCACTTTTTCCTTCACTCTTTAACATACACACAGTATATATACATAAGGGTCACCTGTTACTGTAAAGTTTTAAGATCATCTCGTTACCCTGGTAGTTCCATGTAGAACTTTTTTTATCCGAGGTCGTTGAGTTTTCCGAGATAATCCTATTACATTTTCCAACTGAGAATCCTGACTCTTTTTAATGTCGGCCTGGCTAATTGATGGAATGGGAATCTCCAAATTCCGATATTTTCGTCAAGTTGATTTTAAAACATCTTCCAATTGCGTAAAATGTACTAGAGAACGCGGATTCACTGCTCCATTTTTTTTTCTAATACTCAACTTCATAGTAAAATTTTGAACTAAAGTAATATCTTAATCATTCCATTCCTGAGGCATTCAAGAGGGGGGAGTCCTGCAGACTAGGATATCCACTCCCTTGGCCATCGAAATGTTTAATATTATCCCAATAGTTTCTTGGTCTATGAAGATTATTTACATATTATTTATTGATATTTTTCTGTCTAAATAACAATTGGAATGATATTATTGACAAGCTTCCATTTGCAGTCCTTCTAAAAAACTCTGGCCACACACTTTCTTTCTCTCACTATGTAAATACAATTATAAACATAATAACTGCCGGAGGCCGGATTTAGACTGAAGCCATCAAGAAGCGGTGGTATACTTAAATGGAATATCAAGTTTGAACATCCTAGGAATTTCCCTTTGAAGATTGTTCATATATATGCAGACCATTTGCTATAAACCGTTTTTTTCGCACTCACAAATCCTTAATAATATGCATTTCTGATGTTCTTTCAGCAACAAAAATTCCAATGCCAAATTTTGCATTATCTAAAATAATAAAAAGAATACACAATAATAATTAAAAAATGGTTGTACGTATATAATAAAATCCTATTGAATAGAGAAAACGGTGCTGATTTCTCGAAATGATGACATGTTTGACGTTCAAGATCAAAATAAAAGTCAGGTATAAAAACACACGAGAAACACTTCGGAAATAATGTGTACATTAATGAAGAGATATGCAACATTCCAAATAGTAGATTATATTTATAATTACTGTTATTATTAAAGTATTGAAATAACATACCATAACTACTTTAATTTTTTTTTTCTAAAATTAACAGAACACATCCAAACATTTCACGTTCACACTCTCAACTGAAACCTTTTAATCTCCTCTCAACCACTGGCCAATGATCGATTTATATCGATTAACAATCAACTTAATTACAGTTACTAAGTAATGTTCATTTCCCGTTACTAAGATTTCTTTCATCAATTATTTACAAATTTACATACGTTTACATTCTCGGTGCCACAGCCCTGCTCGGGCTTTGGCCTCCTGTAGAAAGTTTGCCCATTCTTCCCTATTCAATGCCACTGATCACCACCTTGGTATGCCCAGTATTGTTGCTTCTCTTCTCTCTTGATCCATCCATCACGCTTTTGGCCTTCCAACCTTTCTCTTACTTACAGATCTAAAGTTAATATTTCCGTTAGATATGCGGTCTTCTGCCATTCTCTATAGATGACCAGCCCAATGGTGAATAGTTATGTGAATAAACTTTAAGGCACGGCTCGGATGTCATCAATTTTTCACATAGTTCATTATTATGCCTTCTTCTCCAGTTCCCATCCTCCATTCCATGCCCAAATATTCTTCTCAATATTTTCCTTTCGACGACGGCAAGTTTGTTTATGTTCTTCAACCCTGTTGATTACCCAGCATTCTGAACTGTAGGTTTAGAACTGGTCTGACTGACATTTGGTACAGCATGGCTTCCGTCTGTTTTGTGATAAATCTACAATTAAATTGCTTACTCAGGCCATAGTAATTCCTGTTTGCGGCCTGTATTCTTTTCTCTACTTCTTTAGAAGGATTATTGTGAACTTCTATGAATGAAGCCAAAGATACAGAGTCTTTAACACTTTCGAGGACATAGTCACCTACTTGAAAATGTGAGTAGCTCTGTATTAACACCTACAACCACAAATTTGTATTTTATTAACGTTTACAATCAATCCCATATCTTTGAAAAGACTCGAGGGCTATAAATGCCTCCTTTGTGCTTGTTGAAGTACGTCCATCTACTTTGCTAAAGATTCACAGTCTACTTTTTCCGAAGCCAAGTTAAACAATAGCATAAAAATTGATTTAAGATGATATTAGGTCGGTGACCCGACAATAAGACTTACCTTTAGTCATAGAGTGACCATAATGATAGGGTTTCCGACCGTAAATTTTAAAACATTTAAACTTGGCACAACTATATCTTTACTAATTAAAATTTGAACCATTAATTCATATTCATATTCTTGCCAACGATAAATAAGTTTGTTTACTCGAAAACTGTAACGAAAAAAGACATGCTATGGGATTCGACGAACCCTTGGAACTCATTTTCTCAATCCGGCTGGTTTTGGAAGATTTTCCCTGTAAAACGTTTCGAGATGTTTGATAAAGTGGTAGCAGGCTAGAAAGAGGTCAGAGAATATGGGAGATGAGGCAAAACTTCGTGTCCCAATTCATTGAACTTTTCAAGCGTTAGTTGTGAGACATGCCGTCAGGCAATGTCGTGGAATCTTCTTATGGGTCCTTTTTGTTGACTATTACCGGCTTACATACAGACTTTGCAATTTTGGCGCATCTTATCGGTTTGCTGAGCATACTTCTCAGATTAGTGATTTCGCCGGGATTCGGAAAACCAAGTGAATTAAACTCGGCAGCAGACCATCAAACGACTATGTTATTTTGTAGTGAAAGTTCGCCTTTAGGTAGTGCTTTGGAGCTTTCTCTCGGTCCAACTACTTAGCTTCACTTAACTACTTAGACGATGTCAGTTGATATAAAATCCGTATTTCGTCTACAATTCGACTGAAAAATGTTCCGTAGTTCAGGACAAAGAGAATAACGATATTTTTTCTGCTTTTTCACCTTTCCGATTTGCTTCAAATGCCGAGTAATATGGGTCGTGTTAGTTCTTCGGCAAGTTTGCGTAAAGTTGTTAGAGAAACAGCATCGATGATTGCCTTCAAAAATTAGTCATTGACAACTTCTGATGGCTTCTCAAATTCAAGGTTCTAGTCTTCTTTGCAAAATTTCTTGAATATCACTGCACTGTAAGTTTGTTAGCATTTCCTGGGCCAAATGCGTTGTTGATGTTATGAATTGTTTCCACTGCTGTATAACCCATTTTATGCTAGAATAAGAAAAATTGCTCGAATTTTTTGTTTTGTCTAACATCATCACTTCCATAGGCTAATATAAATATAAAATAATCAGCAAGTAATTAAATCATTAACAAAGAACATAAAGTGAAAAATTCGCATTAGTTATCATTATCAATCGCATTAGTCAATCATCGAAGCTGTTTCCATTGCTCCTCCCTTGAGAAGAAGGAGTGCTGTTCGGGGGCTTTCCTCGATGTGAAGGAGGCCTTCGATCGAGTATGGCACCCCGGGCTGCTCTGAAAACTTAAGGGCATCCTTCCAGCCACCTATTATCTAATCCTAAATTCCTACTTATCCGATAAGTATTTTCAAGTACAAATGGGATCATCTTTCTCTCCTTTCAATCATACTGACGTTGGAGTGCCGCAAGGCAGCATTCTAGGTCCTAACCTTTACTCAGTATACACTGCAGACATCCCAACACATCCCGATACCACCCTTCTCATCTATGCAGATGATACTGCTATCCTATCTTCCAATAATGATCCCGTAATAGCCATAGAAATCTACAAACCCACCTCTCCTCCCTAGAAAATTGGTTCAAAAAATGGGTCATTAAACTTAATGAAAATAAGACCCAAAACATTAACTTCACTCTACATCGCATTACTCTTCCCCCAGTCTACTACAACTTAATTCCCTTACCAGTGGTCAACGTTGCTCGCTATCTTGGGCTTTACTTAGACCGAAGACTTACATGGAATCCTCATACACGACTTAAAAGAATAGAACTAAACAGCCGCTTTCGACAACTTAAAAGACTACTGGACAACATATCTGAACTCTCCCTAGGCAACAGAAGACTAATTTATACATCTATCTTAAAGCCTATCTGAGCGTACGGGATACAACTATAGGGTTCAACCAAACGCCCAAATCTCCAATGACTCCAATCTCTACAATCCAGAATCCTCCGTAACATTGTAAACGCTCCTTTTTACGTCTCCAACCGAACCATATACATAGTGATTTTAATGTACCCTTCATTACTCAAGTCGCCCAAACCCGTGTCAGGAAATTCCATATTAACCTACTGACTCACATAAACCCTTTAATTCAACACCTGTCTTCCCGAACACTTCCTAATAACCCTTCTAGACGTCCTAAAAGACAATGGCCTCGTGATCTACTCTCAAGTGAAGAGAGTCAATAGTGATTTTGTACAGTTTTTTTGTTTTTTTTTTGTGTTTTCCTCCAAAAAGAACCCCTAATTGGAGGGAGTTTATTAAAAACATTTTACATGCTCCATGTACATACTGCATGTATAATGCTAATCAACATTTTACAAAATTAAGATTAAAAACAAAACAAGTACTTATGCTAGTAGGGAATAATGAAAGATTTTAACGATTTACTTGAAAAATGAGCAATTTTAAATGAAAAATTTTGAATTAAATGAATTAAATTTTTAATCCCCAAAATTCAATGAATTGAATGAAAATTTGAAGTGATTAACTTGCAAGATTGTCCAGATCTATTTTAGTGATAAATTCAATAAAATCTTCATGTTAATGATGAATAAGGTTTTCCTGTGTTGTAGGCCATCCATATCCCAAAAGTACTGATTTAGCAAATACATTTTTTCGTTTGTTATCTAAGAGAGAACAATCGAACAACAAGTGAGTTGGTGTCTGCTCGCTAGCTCCATCGCATTTACATACCGAAGTATTCGCAATCTTAAAACGGTAGAAGTAACTTTTGAACCTACCATGGCCGGTTAGGAACATTGTTACATGTGGATGGTTTAAGTTAAAATGCTTAACAGACATTCTGGCATTCACTGATGGGAAAAACTGCTTTGTGTATTGCCCTTTTGATGTTTGCCTCCATTCCTGTTCCCAATTTCTCAGCAAGGATAACCTTATTTTGGTCTTAATATAGGATTTCGGGTAGCGATCGTAAAAAAAAATCCAGAGTATTATCTTTCAAAGCTTCCTTTGCTAAAAAATCAGCTCTTTCATTACCCTCATGTCCCGCGTGAGCTTTTATCCAATTAATTGAGAAGATCCAACCGTCTTCCTCTGCCATTGATATTAGATGCCTTCTGATGGTTTCTACAAGAGGATAGTGAATGTTACTGTTACTTAACATATCAATCGATACCTTACTATCTGCATGGATAATAAATGTTCTCTTGTCGACATCCAATGTCTGCATATGAAGCCACTCCACTGCCTTCAAAATCGCCAACAGTTCTGCCTGATTGTTTGAGCAAATTGCGTCCATCCTATACTTTCCAGCAAACACTTCAATGTCACCTCTATATACTACCGCTGCACAGCCAACATTGTTATTTTCTTTACTTCCATCCATGTAGATGTTCCATATCTTCTACTCATTTTGTGTACAATTATAAATTTCTAAGTTTGCTTTGGAAGGATGCATCCAATTGTGATACTTAACTGGTCTATCATATCGAGAATTATCCAAATCTACAGAAGAGGGTTTACCCATTATCACATTTAAGAACTCCGCTCTTCCTTCTATTAAAGAAACATAGGAATTTCTCCTGCAATAACACATGAAGCTTCGTAAGAGATGGTCCGAAAACCTCTTGTTATTCTCAACAACATTAATCTCTGAACTCATTCAAGCTTTCGTTGATTATACTATAATTTTAGTGCATCTTGCCATACATGCGCTCCGTACGTAAGAAGCGGTACTTACTATAGCTCCTCTATAAATTATTTTTAGTGCATCACTGCGAATCCTCCAGTAAACTTTGGCGTACCTAGATCATAAATTAATTAGTTTAAGAGAACAGTTTGGAGTGTTACCATTGGGTAGCTTCTCCACTCATTTTGTTTTATATTCTTTGTATGATTGTCACTTATAGCGCTATCGCGCTGATTGTAGCATGAATAAAGATTAAAAAAAAAAAAAAAATTATGTTGGGTAGGTATTCACAACTAACGACATTATTTAAGAATATATGTCAATAGGGCAAAGTCAATTAAGCAAAAAACCGCAATTATTATTGCACCAACTAAATTACATTTACAAATTAATAATAAAATAAGTAAACAAATAAACAGTTACTGTAACAAATAATCAAGTTTTGGAAAATTTCCTGTTGGAGTGAAAAAGAAGTTTGTTTTATGAAAGAGAAAAGAGATACTCTGATCTGTGATAGTGTTGTAGGACCTGCATAAGTTGGTGATCGTATTGTTAAATAATAATAAAAGAGTGTGTAATTAAATATTATTCTATTTTTTTTTTTTTGCAAGTGTTATGTTGATTTTATTGACATATAAAAATGTGTCTTCTTCTGAAATTGAGGTTTTTTGGGAGTTACCCCCTCCCAGCAAATTTTATAAGGCATCAGTTTTTCACTTTTTTTTTTAATTCGTAGAATCACATATGTTCTTTTTAATGTGTAGCTCCTTGGAAGAAATAATAATAATAATAATAATAAAAATTAATAATGGTTTTATAATTAATTGAAATATATTAGTTTAAAATATATTTAATATTAGTTGCCATTTATTGCAATCTGGGATTTTACGAAGATTGGGTGAAAACAATAGGGAACAGTTATGAAGGTAGAATAGAATACCTTCAGTTACAGTAAAAGGAATTTCCCTTCCTTTCACTCTCCAGTGGAGGGAGGGATTATATAAATCTAGGGCCAGAAATAGTGAGGGATCAAATTTGTAGTGATGAGAAATCTGTGTATAAGGACAAAGCAGTGCAATCCGAAAATGTATAATAGTGATATGGTGCAAATCCAACCTTCAACAAATTTTTATATGTAAGTCTTATTATGAATTAATCCCTCTAATTTTGGTTTTATCTTAAGACAAGATTTGATACTAACTTAACTTATTAACTTATTTTGTTATTATTAAATATATACATGATAATAATGATTTATGTATGATTTATTTCACATCCTCTCCTAGTTCAAGTGAACTCAGACCTCACGAGATCCC
Source organism: Triatoma infestans (assembly GCA_011037195.1). Lineage (NCBI taxonomy): Eukaryota > Metazoa > Arthropoda > Insecta > Hemiptera > Reduviidae > Triatoma > Triatoma infestans. The sequence goes on from JAAEAF010007873.1 coordinate 156,908, forward strand.
TTTAGAGAAGATTTACATTATAAATTCTAATTATTTAATTATTAATTAAATTTACCCCCCCAATAAATAATATTACACCTCTTATAGTAACTACATAAGTGTACTAAGTTGAGATAGTTATTTTAGGCCTTCTTCAAACTTATTATGATTAGAAATTCTTAAATTTTAATTTCACTGAACTCTTGCTTAGTTAAACAGCATTGAATTCACAAAATTGTGTACTTGGACTTCCAAATCATGTCTGGAAAAGCTATATTCATTATTAAATAGATTCCCGCTTGAGGAAAAAAAAATATCTATGTATGACGCTGAAAACATTTAAAGGTGTCGGAAGTAATGAGGCTTGATATTAAGGTTAATAACCTAACGATAACCTTTAATAACTTTTTATCAATAAAATATCTAGTGAAAAGCATTGTTAACAATTGACTTATTTTATGTATTATTTTAATCAATTATGAAAGTAGGTTGTTCAGGAAATAGTAATTGTCAATTATATTTAACACATTTACTTTTTAGTCAATTTGTTTTTTTTTTTTTCATAATTCTTTTTTTTTGTTTTTGATAAACCTGTTATAGACATCACAAATTTAGCCATTTACTAGATAAAATAAACGTGCTGCAATTTCATTACTAGCGTCGCACGCCCAGTTAATTCAGTGTTTGTTAAGACTGTTACCCAACGCTTTGTTATCAACATATTCGTCATTTATCATCATAATCTATACCCTCTTCTACTGCCTAAGAACGACCTGGGAAGGTGGTACTTTTTGTTGATTACGAAGCGGCAATTCGGGCATTTACAAGGCAAGGTTCCTAGTGAGTCTCATGATATTCTGGAGGGACATCTTCTTGCGCGGATAGCTTCATTTCTTTCTGAGAGCTAAGAAATTTATATGTAATGGATGCCTAGTTATTGCGGGATAACGGGAAATGAGAAAGAGGAGACCATCTTGCCAAATTGCGATTCCTGGCAGAAGGAATAACGAGCGAATCCAGTAGAAGTTTAAGGTAGTTATAGGACTCCAGGAATAAGCTAGAGGAAAACAGTGGAATATCCTGAGCACACCAGAAGCTCGGTTATCCCACAATCTGCCCAAAAGCGTGGCGGTTGCGTGTTTTAGACTGCGTGCAATAGGGCACGACTATCTCCGTCCGGGCCGGCCCATTTGCACCGTATTGATGTGGTAAATCGAACGGATTGTTGCTTATGCGCAAGTGGGATCCCTATGACAGATAGCTTTTGTTCGATTGTGAGGCCCTAGAAGATGTGCGTCAGCTGCCTGATGGGCAGACCAATACTCTTATTATTTGATTCAAAAATTTATTAGACTGCTCGAAGGCTCAACGTCAGTGACTCGACAATAGTAAAAAAAAAAAATAAAATACAGTAAAATATGACAATCGAATCAAATTTTCGAAATCGTTATTTTCTTTGGAAATACATGATTCGAGGTCCCCTGAATACGAAAAAATATTTTTAGCCAAACGTCTTTGTGTGTTTGAATATGTTGATGGGTCCGCAAAGCAGGATAAAGGTGCGTTCATATATACCAACACGTAGCGTGTTCAGCACGTAACGTGGCAGATACGGCACAGACACAAGTTTTCACACCATACGGCAACTCACTTACGGACGCCGACAGACAAACTAGAGAGTTGAACGCACGTTCCTACCATGCACGTTTAAAAACTATTCGGTTGAAGAATTAGCTGTGTTGGAATTTTACTTAAAGAAGAAGAAGGAAAGAAACTGGGTTGTATGCAAGTAGAGCAAAAAAAGGAAAAGAAGATTTGCTGTGCATCCAATGAATTTAAAAAGAAAAAAAAAGGAGAATTCTACACGCTCTACAAAGAGCTACTAGCCGATGAAGACAGATTTTTCAAATACTTCAGAATGAGACAATATGAGTTTCAAACCATTGTAACCAAAATTTCACCCATGATAACTAACACCAAGTTTAACGTCGTTATAACGTTAGCTCCAGCTAACAGTGGCTCTCTTTATTTTAACTATAAAAAACTTTTTCAATCGTGCTAGTGGCAATAGTTGTTCCCGGTTATAAGTTTACATGTGTAGATGCTGGTTCTTTTGGGAAAAATAGTGACGGCGGAATCTTCTGTAAGTCAACAATAGGAAAAGCTCTAGCGGCAAATACTCTGAATGTTCCAGAAGAAAAATATTCACTAACAACACAGACACGCACCAGCACAGACAAATTAATTTATACTAAGCGTTCCAATGCTACAGACATGCCTCCAGACACGTGCCAGCACAGTTCAAATACTCTTTACTGACGTAGTTGCTAGCGCCAGTCTGTACGTACACATTACGTTCAATGTGTGTAGAAGTGAATACTCATACAGATAATATATGTTACAATTTTTTTTTTTTGCCTTTGCTGGTACGTGCTGGACACGCTACGTATTGGTATATGTGAATGGTGCTTTATATCTGTGATTTATTTTATCCGGTGTAGCATGCGTTTTTGTTGTTCGTGACCGGTTTTGGATTTTCATCTATCGTCAGAGTAAAGTTATCTACACGAATTTGATAATTTTACTCTGATGATGGATGAAAATCCAAAACCGGTCAGGAACAACAAAAAAATTCATGCTACGATGGATAAAATCCCAGATGTCTTTGTGTGCGTGTGTATGAACAAAATATCATAAAAAAAATAGCAGATGGCTTAGACTTATGTAATGACATGGCAAAGTCATTGACATCGGCAAAGTCACAAACACCAAAGAAAGAATAATTTACAACTAGTGGCAATACCCAGCTGCTATCTTCACAAAGGATGGCAGTAATAAAAGTATAACCAGCGACCGGCCGCCGGCTTCAAGACAGCCGCGGCCAAACAAACGATTAACAAAGCCTTTTCGTCAATACTGTACATCAAAAAGCAAGCACCGAAAAGGTTGGCCACTGACCTAAATAAGGTCAGCAAACTACGAAGGTCGCACATGGTCGCACACTAGGACAGATGTCTTGGTGTGAGTGTGGCCAACACCAATATATAAACTCTATCATATACAACGAGCAATTATTATATCATCTACGGCCAAACGAGCACGTCTTATACCCGAGCGGCAATTTACAGTTATATTCAAACTTATCATTCTTTAGTAGTGCATCTTAGTTCAGTTATTTCAGTCATTCTAATTTATTAATAATTTATCTTCTATTTATTACTAAGTATTTTGCTAGTTATTAGTTACCATTTCTAACGTTCCTATTATTGTTAAAATACAGTTTATTTTTATAAAATCCGTTTAATTATTCGAGCACTAACTTCCAAAAACTCTCAACTAACTTCCCTCCTCTTCAAGACATCTACTACATCAGGAATCACACATCAAACGATTCCATTACACTTAGTATTTCGTTTAGGCACTAAAACCGTATCTCACTGGAAGGTTTCGGGCAAAACCCATTAACAGGAAGTGCGGCTTAACTGAATTTATTTTTGTTTCTCCAGATTTTTCCAATTTTCTCAGAATTTTCTTTAAAATTCGTATACTATCTACTGTATAAATACCTACTAAGTTTATTTAAAAAACATTTTCCACGGAGAATTGATTTTGTGGGGAATTCTAGGGGAGCGGCCATGAGAAACTTTCCTCTAAAAGTAAAGTGATGATCTGCGGATCACTTAGTGATTCGTGTAAACATTTCAGAAGACCCACCTAGCATTTGATCTGAAGTTTAAAGTTTTTTTAACTTAATCGAATCGACGCGCGTAGTTTCTTGTTTGTGTGGCTCAAATTGATAGAAAAGAGTCTTCTAATTAATAGAATGTCAGAACCTAGGGAACTGTGTGAATCACAAATCGAATTTTCTTTCTAAATTCAATTAGATAGATAAGTCTTTATTGAATATATTTACATTTTTTTTACATTAATTGTACCAATTATTGTTATTTATTATTACTTTTATTAAATTAATACAGATACATTGAGTGTATTCTAAATATGTAAAGACATAATCAATGGCCTAAGCCATCTGAGGAGTCTTATTGTATATTTAATATTTAAAATTATAAAGATTATAGAAACAAAACAAAGAACTATGGAGAATTCTTTTAAATAAAAATGAAATCTTCAAGAAATAATGTAAATATCTAAATAATTTTTTGTTTTTTATCCTTTTTTCTCTCTGTCTCTCTCTTTCTTCCTTATTATTATTATATTTATTATTATTATTATTATTATTATTATTATTTTTTAAATTATTATTATTACAGTTTCCTATAAAACACTTTTTATTATTACATTAATTTGAAAACGGAACATTAATAATGCCATATTATGTAAATTCTCCAAATACATCTTCCTTTCGTTCTCCCGTTTTAAACTGTTAAATTCAAATAATTGAAGAGATCTAGAAACTTTTACCCACAGCATTAAAATAACGCTAACTTCATTTTTTTTTTTTTTTTTTTTTTTTTTTTTTTAAATTTAAGGCGTCTCAACATCTGCGGTCATTTGCGCCCGTAGCCTTCTCAGTGCCCTGCCGGCCTCCGGACAGTGTTCTCCCGTTACAGACAACACTGACCATCACCGGACAGTGTGCTGTAGGGGCTCCTAGGAAGAGAAAATCTAAGGGCAGCACGGCTGGATTCGAACCCGTGATCTCCGCGTTGCTAGTCCAGCGCGCTACCACTGAGCTAATCCCTTCCC
>JAAEAF010007873.1:162386-187619 GCA_011037195.1 Triatoma infestans
ACTAGGGCGTGGGTATGTGGCGTCACCATCGCCCACCGTTCGAGGTGCAATCAGCTTCTAGCTCTCCAGATTGGGGAAACCCTCACCCCACCTAAACCATTCCTGATCCTTTCCCCTTGCAGGGATGCCTGTAAGTTACCTGGGTTACTGAAACCCCTGTACTTGAGACAATGGACAGGAATCAGTAGATGGAACCAATCGATCCATCGGGCGTGCGATCAGTCACGCTAGCTCCTTAGAGTTGAAATACTGAACTACGGGCGCAAACCACTTTCCGAGCCAATTGCTTGCAATTGAGGTAGGATTCATAGTGGCCGTGTTTCAATCAATAACTCCAATGACCGAGGTCATGAGTTGAGCGGGAGGAGACTCGCAATATAAATTATACCCAGGTGCCAGCACGTAGCTGGAAGCGCATTTGCTGAGTGTGCGCGGGTTACCAGAGCCTGCTAGGGAGGGAGTGCCTTTTCTAGCTTCTGGAAGTGAAGTGTAACCACTAGGGATCACTCTGCGCGCTTAAATGGGTCAAGCGAGGAGGGGGGGTGCTTCGGCACTTCTGCTATGGTCGGGTATTGCACTGAAAGTCCTTCCATGGTAGTGACATCCATCCCCTTCTTGTTAAACGATCCCGTTGCTTGCAACGGGGGTTGGTAAATCCCAAGCGGTACGGTCTTGAATGACCCCCTCAGTACTTAGAGGAAAAAGGGGTATACGGGAAGGGGAAAAAGGGGTACATTACATACCATATACCACTTTTAGTTGAAACATTTTTATGAAAAAATAGATTTCTAGGGGGTTCTGTGGAATCTCTGTTTGCTAGTTTTCAAGTTTTACTGGGTTTATTCAATGCTGTTGGTGCTGTCTTCTGGACTACAATGTAATCACTTCAAGATACCTGCCGTGGATAGGTAGCTATAGAACTCCCACACCGGCAGCTTAAAATTTCAAATTTAAAGAAACTTTGTCAATAGTATAATGACGTATATTAATGCTCAAGAGAAAATCATGTGAACGTGTTTCACGTCAAATTTTTTATCAATGTGTTTATATTTTGTTAAAACTATTGTTTCAAGCCGATAAAATGATTTCATATTTTTTTTTAATTTCTGAGGTTAAATAATATATAAAAAAAATATATTTGAATTTCATTCTTTATTTTTAGAATATTTCAGATTGTTTGGATCTTCTGAATAAGTAAAAATCCAGGGCAGACTCTGGTGTTTTATATTTCGGACTGAGAGCGACTGAACGAGTCCAAGCTGGAGGCATTCTTCGGGATGGACGTCGTCAAGTTTAGGGAGATCTCGAGGGCTAAAAACGGTGGGCAGATAGGAGACGGACCTCTCGAACCGATGGAGGATACTTCAGGTAAGCTTCCACTACAGTAGAGGGGCATCTGCTGCACTGTAGCACTACATCCAAAAGGAAAACATCGCTGTAGCCCTTATCCAGGAACCTTGGATAGTATGGAAACGGGTAGCAGGGCTAAGCGAAACAAAAGGTAAGTTATTATATGAACTTAGCGTGTACAATCCAAGGACATATAGTATCTTTGTCAGGGAAGACGCAACAATTTTACTGCATGAATCTTTGTTTCAGATACCAAACAATAGTGAAAATAAAGCCACGTACAGAGAGGAAAGGCTAGGGATGTGGTCATGGCATCGACCTACCTCCTATATGAATCTCCAAAGCCTCCGCCCTCAGAAGAGATGCAAAAGCTGGTATCTCACTGTAGGGCGAGAGACCTGCAACAGCGCCCGCTCTAAATTTGTCCGGACGCGAAAATTTTGGGGCGCCATTTTGGCTGTAAGTGTAAGGAAAATATTGATGTGTTAACATGCATAGACTTCTCTGAACAGAATAGCATTAACACGCAAGCAGAGTTGGGAAGAATTAAACAATTCCTAAATTTACGGAAAATCTACCAAAATTCCATAAAATTGCGAGCAAGATTAACATCGATTTATTAGATAATTACTCTTTCTTATTACTAAAACATACATAGTTATATTCTTTATTTGAATCAATATAAGCATTTCTAACCAACAATAAATTAGTAATCCGGAATAGTTTTAATAAATGGCTTATTCCTTGCCCGAAGGCAGGTACCATCAAAATAAAGTTTCTTACAAAAAACCTTAATAAAAGCAGAGAGAGAAGTGAAAGTAGGATAGGAGATCTTGATAGCATCTGTAAAAACATTTCCCAATCTTGAACTCTGGAAGGAAAAGAGAAAGTATAATTATCGGCTAAATCCTCTGTCCAAAATAGTTGAAGTATAAAAGCCAACACTGTTTCTTCCAGAAAAGTTTCAGAATAATACTTAAAGGAACAATGATCTGAAAAACTTACTGGTAAAACATAAAAATCATCATAGCAGAAATATTCATATAGTGAAATCAAGTGAAATAGTGCATATATCTCTGCCATTCACAATTATGAAATTGTGACAATCAAAAACCTGGCACCTCTAACATCAACAATCCCATCCCTAGAATTCCTAAAGAGTCGGCATTTATAATTATCAATTAGCAAGCTATCGGGTTGAGTCTGAGAGGTGGCAATGCTACATTGCAATCCCCTACCAATATAAATACTCTGAGTTGTGTTGCGCTAAAAAACATTTCAACTTTAGGAAAATTATTTTCCCAATAGTTACAATTTATGTATAATGGATTAATAAACGTCTTAAAAGCTTTAAGGCGGACAACTGGAAATTCTAGTGTTATCTTTATAGTCCTTGGCCGCGTCCGGTACTTTTATATTTATCAGAAAAACTGGTCGTATTGTGATAAAATTGAGATGGTTCAGCTGTTACTTTTTAAAAGTATTTTAAAGTTGCCAAAAAACGTGCCTAGTGCCTAAGTTCGAATAGGAGGCAGGTCGGATTCATTCACGATTTGCGTATTCAAAAAGGTAGAGGAAAGGTCACCGAGAATGTTTTTTGCGACTTGTTCAGGTTGATAACAACAATTTTAAATTACCATTTAAAATGTACGCGTATTTAAAATGTAATTAAGGTTAACTATCAATATTTATTAGTTAAAAATGTTGATACTATAAAAAAAAATTAATATATAGTCTTCTTTTAAATACTTTATGCTAAATGATTTATGCAGTAAAGACGTTGAGTTCATCTTAAGCTCGTCACTTAACCCTCACTTTAGATGTTTTTCTAGTTCAACAAGGTGAGATTTATTTGCACATAAATTGTAATATGTAAAAAATACGTCTTCTTCGTGAAGTACGTACATGTATTTCTAAAAAGAATTTTAGGATAAACCACGGTCTGTCTGACAGTTATCAATTTTTCCCTTTAGATCTTTGTAAATTATGCAATATTAATAAAAAAGATGATCTTTTACACTTTCGTATGAATGTGAAGTTTTGGACCATGTTAGAGCTAAATAATTGAGTAAATATTTATTAGATGCTTTTCCACAAACATGTGAAGATTTATTGATATATTTGATGATTATCAACAAATAAATGATATATATATTTTGTTTTCTAACAGGAAGTCTAAAATTACGTAGAAATTTGTATAACTCAATTTGTATAACTTTTTGTTTATATTTGTTTTATTTTTGTTCTATATCATTTTTATTATCATTATTATTATCGTTGTCATTTTGTTTGTTTACCTTCATTTCTTGCTGTAACATGATTGTCTCAGTTGATTTGATTTTACAATTATATTATATGAGCACTTATTTTTAGTTTCTCTTTTATTTTTCCTACCTTCTGGGTGTGATTCACTTTGTGATCGTATTATTATTATTATGATTTGTTTTTTTTTATTTTTCTATTTTTTATACTTTTGTAACCAACTGCTGCTACAAAATGTATTTTCTAAAGCAATAAATGGAATCTAATTACATTTATAATGGATAAATATACAGGGTGATCCATATGTCTTGTTACCCCTTACTTTTTTATCTTTGGTGATAAATTCATTGTTTCTTTTGTAGAGATGGCTGACACGAGCTCCTACTGTGTGGAAGAGCGCCTTGTTGTTAGTGTTTGGGCTCATGAAGGTGCACATACTGGCAAGAGCATGGAGGAAGTGCGAGTAGATTTCACGAGACGATTCCAGAAAAATGCACCTCCTAAAATGACAATACTGCGTTGGGAGAAGAAACCGTTTTTGTTGGGATCTATTAAAGACAAACCGAGACCTGGACCACCATCCAAACGACAGGACACATGTGCAGGAGTGGAGGCCTCTGTGCTTCTGGGGTATTATTAAGGAGAAGGTATCACAAAAACGATACCAAACAACTGAACAATTGAAGGACGCTGTTAGGGCTGCCTTTGGTGCAATGGACAGAGCTACGCTCGTAAAATATCACATAGGTCATGGCGCCGCATCATTTTGTGCCACGAAAATAATGGTGGTCATACTGACCTTCTGAATGCGTAAACATGCGTAAACATAGTTGAAACCATAATACCACATTATTTATATGATTGTATTGCATTATATTATAAAATAATAAAAAATGTGGGGGGTAACAAGACATAAGGACCACCCTGTAGAATTCACACCTAACTAACCTAAAAATACCTAAACGGAATGTCAAGTTTAAAGAGTTTTCACTTTTGAGCTATGCTGTTCACATACACAGACCGTTTTCTAAAAACATTTTTTTTTTGTTTTTTTTTTTTTGACTCAGGGGACCTCAAAACGTATATTCCCGGTGAAAATTCGATATCAAAAATTTGACACGTTTACAATACTTCCTTTTAAAGTAAAAATATTTTCAATTGTTTAAAAACAAAAACAAAAAATCAGTTAAAATTACATTATTATTTTAAGCCAAATAAGTGATACGTTTTTGTAAAAGCGAAATGTGTTTATAAACTGTCTGACCTGGGGGGGTCATTCTGACCGGTTTATGTACGCAGTTCAGCACAGTCAAGAAGTCAGCTGGCAAAAAGAAAAAAGTTGGCAACATATAATAACAACGACACACTGGGAAGATGAACTCCTCACCGTAACAAGTGTTCGTCACTAAAGGTCATTACTTTACTTATTTAGCACAAGACATTTACTTCTGCCAGATTAGATTCAAGGTTAATTTTATTTATTTACTTTTTTTTTTATGATCTTTAACGTATATTTTTTTTTATCGTTTTCTAAGGAAATGATTTTGCTCTTTTGTAATAATATCATTTGAACATTTTGCATTCTCTCCATAATTTTTAATAATATATACAGTTTTTATTTTCTCTTACTTTTATAAGAAGAAGTATTGCGATCAACTTATATTTGCGAAATTTTATATGCATGTTTTGAAATCCCTAGGATAGAACAATTTTTTAGATATATCTATTTTTAGTAATATACAGGGTGACCAGAGTTATATGCTCCACCCACTTTGTTTTTAAACGGCGGGAAATTTCGAAAAAATAGAAAACACGTATTTAATCATTTTTAGTCTAGTTTATTTTCAGTGATTGATCCATTTTTTTTATACCCCAATATCCCGAGATACAGCATCAACTTTTTTTTTCAAATGGAACATTATATTTTTTTTTGCATATTTTTATAGTAATTGAGCCTCTAAAAAAATAAAAAAAAAAATTTAAAATCGGTTAGGTTTTTCAAAAGTTATGGTAATTTAAAATATGAAAAACAAATTTCAGTTTAATGTCAAAATTACCTTATTTTTTCTTTAAAGAAGCTCTTCAAACTGGGCACCATCAACGGATAGGCAAGCCAAAGCTCTGGACTCCCACGCTCTGTTTGTAGCAGCACTTAGGTGGCAAAGTCAACATCTAGGCAGGCTAGAGTTATTCGACGTTCCATATCTTCGACTGAAGCCACGGGATTAAGGTTACTGTACACTTATTTTTTAGATATCCCCACAAAAAATAGTCCATTGGGGTTAAGTCCGGAGGTCGAGGTGGCCATTGGATCGGACCATGAGTTCCTAACCACTTTTCGTGGAAATTTCTGTCCAGGTAACGTCGAACAACTATCGCATTATGTGCCGGGCAACCATCTTGTTGAAAATACATATCTAACCGACGTTTTAGAGGAACATCTTCAAGCAAAACTGGCAAAATGTCTCTTAAAAAAGTTAGATACCTTTCACCAGTTAAGTTCCCTCTGTAGAAGTATGGGCCGATTAGTTGGTTTCCTCAAACTCCACACCAAACATTTGTAGAAAAAACAACCTAATGGCGTGTGGCGAAGGTAACTTGTGGATTTTCTTCTGCCCATATTCTAAAGTTCCAACGATAGAAGGCCATTGTTGGTAAACTTTGATGCATCAGTCCATAAAATTTTGCATTTTTTGTGGGGATATCTAAAAAATAAATGTACAGTAACCTTAATCCCATGACTTCAGTCGAAGATATGGAACGTCGAATAACTCTAGCCTGCCTAGATGTTGACTTTGCCACCTAAGTGCTGTTACAAACAGAGCGTGGGAGTCCAGAGCTTTGGCTTGCCTATCCGTTGATGGTGCCCAGTTTGAAGAGCTTCTTAAAGAAAAAATAAGGTAATTTTGACATAAACTGAAATTTGTTTTTCATATTTTAAATTGCCATAACTTTTGAAAAACCTAACCGATTTTAATTTTTTTTTTTTTTTTTTAGAGGCTCAATTACTATAAAAATATGCAAAAAAAAATATAATGTTCCATTTGAAAAAAAAAAGTTGGATGCTGTATCTCGGGATATTGGGGTATAAAAAAATGGATCAATCACTGAAAATAAACTAGACTAAAAATGATTAAATACGTGTTTTCTATTTTTTCGAAATTTCCCGCCGTTTAAAAAAAAAGTGGGTGGAGCATATAACTCTGGTCACCCTATATATAGAGAGAGAGATGGATTGTGTGTGAGTTTTTATGGTGAACAAACTCAGAGGAAGCTCAATTCATAGTACTCAGTAAAAGTCTGACTACCAGAATGCTAGCGGAGCAGTTGGTAGCGTAGGATGATGTGTGTAGACTAGTTAGAACTCTTACTTGTTATAATAGTCGATTAGCTAGATTGACTAGTATCTGGGGAATTCTTTGGCCTGTAAAAAAAAGGCTATTGACAGAACGAAGACAGATAATTACTTCTTGGAAGCCGATGCTTATTAAAATATCTTGAAAATTATGAGTAGACTCCACGATTATTGTTTCTAAGTTTTTGAATGTTACTTATAGTTTGTTTCCAGACTTCTTGTTTGCTTGTTCAATTTTGACTTTAGAATTCTTCAAATGTTAATTTCTGCTTGAGCGCTAAAATTGCGGAGGTTAATTATGATTTGTTTGAATAACTAGTTTTGGGCGCTTCGCGTAACTCAGTGCTTAAGGTTTAGCCCATTCGTCCATTCCGTATAGGTGGGCATGGAGGATGTGATGGGTGTTAAATGTGCTATAGGGAAACATCAGCGCTGGAGCGGCTTGGCGCCCGTAACATGAAGCTGTCAACTCTTGCTGTTATGTATTTCCCCAACACAAAAGTGTTTGTTTATTCCATTACAACTGGTTCTTTAAAATGACTAACCCTATTGTGACACAGCTTTTTTGTGATTGATACATAATAATAGGACTTATTTCAGCGTAATGAATAAAAGGCAAAATCTGCGGATATAAAAATAAATATAATTACTAGGAAATCGAACTTTTCAGCAACTAGGATCTTTTAAAATACCTGGAAGCTCAGGTATCTGAAAATGGAACAGTTAAAGAAATAAACAAAAGGATAGGAGCCGCAGGAAAATTGTTCTATACTCTAAACAAGAGTTTCCTTGGAAGACAAGTGCTGATGAAAACTGGTTGTTTACAAAAAGTTTTCATTCAGATCTTTACATATTTGAGTGAATCATGGACTTTGACCTCAGTACAGAGGTCCTCACCAATATGAGATACCTCACGGTGATTGAGGGCATAACAAGGAAGGGCCGATTACGTTACGTCATCATTAAATACACTTTTCTAAGTATTTTATTTACAAATTTTTAAAGGTTTCTATTATTAACAATTTTATTCAAAAATTCTTCCGCTATTTCTCAAACATAGGTCCAGCCTTCTTTCAATTGCTTCTGTTGCGGCGGTAATACCATCTTTCCGTCTTCGATATCGCTAAACATTGCTGAACAATATCTCCTCTAAGGTATTTTGCTGCCTTAAATAACCCTGTCTTTTAAGTAGCCCCAAAGAAAGAAATTCTGCGGGTTCATGTCCGGGGAACTTAGATGGCCTTGCCAAATCTAATGATTTTCAAACTTGACATTTAATTTTCTTGAGGGCTGCCGCGAGAAATGTATGGGGCAGAGCATCCGTTATGTTGAAACCACAAGGATTGTCTAACATTAAGGGGTATATCTTCAAGAAGGAATGGTAATCCATCTCGAAAGAAATATGGTCCTATAATTCTGTTCCCTATTATCATTCACTGACGATCTATTAGTGTCTTACCCAGCTGAGATTATTTCGAGCCCAATAATAGCAGTTGTGACGATTTAAAGTGCCGTCACTGCAAAAAGGTGGCCTCGTCATAAAACAAAACATTATTGAAAAAAATTAGGAATCAAATGAATTTGGTTTATATCTTTCACTGACCAAAATTCACTTTATCCTGGAGATCTCGTGGCAACAAGTTTTGATGTAAAGAAGCATGATATAGGTTGAAATTTCATCTTCTTTAAAAATCTGAGTGCCCCACTCTCTTAAATTCCACAACGATTTGCCAAATTTCTTGCTTATATGTGGATCGCATTGCAAAATGTTCTTAAAACTTGGCAAAAACCATGCCTATCAAATTATTTCCTCTTGTAAGTTTGGTGGTGAAAAATTTCACCATCTCGCTGATTAAGTACAACCCTCTTCATCACTTTTCTGAATGATGAATTCTTTCCGCATATTTCTCTGGAGTGACGCTGCATAGGTCGCGGAAATTCTCACTATACTGGCCTCAAATGACCTACACTAAAATTCAAATGACCACATCAACAACTTCAGTAGGAGTGAACATTGTTTAAAACACTTCTTTTTTTTTCTTTTTTTTTTACTTTTATTGATATTTACAACTGTATAACAATACAATAAGCAAAAGTGATTAAAGAAAATAAAGACATGCACACATGTGAGGGACATTATTCAGTAATAATGTCCCTTATTGTTTACTTAGGCTGTTTGATGATGGAAAAAGTAAGTCTCGCGGCCACAGGCGTTTCAGACGGCGGGGAGGACTGCCTGGAATATGGGCAGAGGTCAATTGTAGGACGAGAGGGTTAGGATGAAGGAGGAGAGATTCATGGAATTTTTTGTAACGGGAGGATATCATTTCTGCGATGAAAGGGATTTTTAGGTCGTTGTGTAAGGTCAGGTTGGATACGTAATATGGGGCTTGGGTGATTTTGCGGAGGATTCTGGATTGGAGGGACTGGATTCTTTTGGAATTGGTTCGCTTGGTTGAGCCCCAGACTTCAACCCCGTAAGTCCAAATTGGTCGTAAAATTGTTTTGTATATAAGTACTTTGTTGTCTAATGAGAGTTTGGAACGTTTGTCTAGTAGTCTAAGAAGAAGTCTGTATCGAGTGTTTAGCTCTTGTCGTTTAAGTCTAGTATGTGGGTTCCACGTGAGTCTTTTGTCCAAGTACATACCTAGGTATTTCACGGTGTCTGCAACAGGGATGGGAATGTTATTATAGTATAGTGAAGGACAAGTTCCTCGGCGAAGAGTAAACGTTACATTGGTGCTCTTACTCTCATTAATTTTAATTTTCCATTGTTTGCACCATAGTTCTACTTTCTCCAAGTGATTCTGGATGTTGTGGGTGGCAGATTGTGGATCTGGATCGGAAGAAAGGAAAGCTGTGTCATCTGCAAATGAGGCGGTGATTGTGTGTGAGGATTGTGGAATATCGGATGTGTAGAGGATGTAAAGTAGAGGGCCTAGAATACTTCCTTGCGGTACTCCGGCCCTCGCGAGGAAACAGGAGGAGAACTTAGAGCCATGTCTGACCCGGAAGTACCGTTCATTGAGGTAGGATTTTAGGATCAAGTAATATGTGGAGGGAAGGATTTCCTTGAGCTTGAAGAGCAAGCCCGGGTGCCAAACCCGATCGAATGCCTGGGACACATCGAGAAAGACGCCCGAGCTGTTTAAAACACTAAACTGAAATATTAACAATGGATTAGATTATGGAAAGTAGATAAAGAATTAATAATCCTTCCTCCCTCAAATACGGTAACAAAACATGAGTACAAGCTTATGATTAATATTTCATAGTGCAAAGGGGCTGGATAATATTGAAAACTAATTTTTTGTCCACTAAAAGTAGAAATATTTTTTAAAAAATCACATATTTCTTACAGCCTTCTGATAAAAATGTTTTCAAAAACCTATGTGTAAATATTTTATAGTGCAAATCTTTAAAAATGTAAAAAAAAAGTGGCCTTGCAAACTCTTTTATTTACATAATTAATAAAATTAGCTATTTGAAATCATTTTTTTAACAAAGATTTATGTAACAGATATGTTCTATCTCTGCCAAAAATATGGTATTAATAAACAAAACCTTATAAGGAGTTTAGAGTATACATTTCGGAGCTGCTTATCTCTATTATAGTGATTTTGGACATATCAAAGCGGGATTCACAGGATTCATCTTGACTTTTTTTTGGCACTTTAAAAAAAAAAGTCATAAAAAATTTAATATTGAAAGATAACCTTACAATTGAATTGACCATTTAAGCTATTTCTGATAATTTATTTGTTTTTTTTTTTGGATAGCAACCGATTCTCTTGAACCCAGATCAACAACTTTGACACATGTTGACAATTTTGGGGTATCTATAACCGTTCGAGTTTTTAGATCTGGGACCACGTGTGTTAAAAAATATATATATTTTACCAATTCTTGTTTTAGTCTCTTGAAAAAAAAAGGCCGTGACAAATTTTTAATTTCCAATTTTATTTACAAATACAATCAATAACTGCCGAGTACTTTGCATAAGAATACTTCATCTCACAAAGTGTGTTAAAAAAAAAACTGTTAACAACTGTTTAAAAAACAATCTGGTGTGAAACACTCACACAACTTTCTCTTACTTCAGTACTAAAATTTATAATTGACAAATTTTATAGTTTGGGTACCAAATTTAATGAAATTCGACTAAAACTGTTCAGTAACAGCGCACTTCCGGTTAACTAATTTCCTTGAAACTCGGAATTTTGGCCATCTATTTATTTCTAATTATTTCGATTTGGTGAAGAGCTTGTCTAATCCAGTATGATACCCCGTTTAGAGGAGCCTGTAACGCCTACCCCTCTCTAACGTGCCCTTAATGAATTTTTCCCAGAAAACTGTTTTATATAAAAGTTTATTATGCTTTGAATGGTTGTTTCATATGTGTTTTGTTTCAGAAATCGTCGTTGCCATTTTGAGAAATCTGCGAAAAAGTGAAAAATCATATTTTTACTAAAGTGGTTAACACAAAAGCACTTCCGGTTTTCCGATTTTTCTCAAACTCGGAATTTCAACAACATATTTAATTCTAATTAACATTATTTAAATGACCGAATTGTGTAATAACCTGAAATAGCACTTTAGAGGGTAACCTAACCCCACCCCTCCCCCAGAAGGGCCCTTAAATCAATTTTCCCAGATAAATGTTTCAAATAAAAGTTGTAGCTCCTTGTATATGTAGTTGATGTATCAAGTTTAAAGAAAATCCTTGGAGCCATTTTTAAGAAAAACGCAAAAAAGTAAAAAAGTCAACTAGTAAAGTGGTACTGTCCGGTTGAAGATCGTTTTTTGAGCTATGCTGTTCACATACACACACCACACAGACCATTCGCTAAAAACCACTTTTTTGGACTCAGGGGACCTGAAAACGGATATTTCCGGTGAAAACTCGATATCGAAAATTTGACACGATTACAATACTTCCTCTTACTAGGAGTAAGAGAAAGTAAAAAAGGTAAATATAATAATTGATGAAATTACTAAAAATAATTTTTCCTTCAAGGTTTGTTAAACTTGAACAAATGTAAGGTGACATTGAAAGGAAATAGTTTAAAAAAGAACAAATTATATTAAATCATAATAAAATAATTTTATTTTAATTAAAAAAATAAACAGTACAAGGTTTGGCCTTTGGAAAATATATTCAAATAAATAAAATATATTAACATTCTTTTCCTGCTTTCAAAACAATATCTCTTGTAGAGGATAATGAATTAATTTAATGATCAATGGCACAAAGGCTGTGGTGGGTATTTAAAAATTTCAAAAGCATTAGTATATAATAATAGTAAAACTTCATTTTGATTTAAATTCGTGTCTCTATTCCATTCACGGATTTACATTTTTTTACTTTTTCTTTTTGCTAATGAACACTATGACCTTGACAGACCTTCAGAAATAAGATGCGGAAAGAAAAAATTAATAATAATAAAAAAAAAAATACAAGGAACCTACATATTCTTACATAAGATTTACATCGTTGTAATTAATGAATTCCAATAAATAATAAATTGCAAATCGTGTCTTCAACCTGTTAATCTAATACCTGTAAAATCTTAATAAAAGAGATAGTTCATATTTATGTTTAATTTAAATAAAGATAATATAATTAATTATAACCGATATGTTTACAGACTAATAATATTAAGTAAATATAAAAACTTTGACTGCTATTGTTTTGTTGTGAAACAGTCAAGGTTCTAATAATTATCTTGCTTTTATTTGTATCTCTCCTTCATCCACACCTAATTTGTAACACCTGTTGAAATGTTAACATTGATTAAATAAATTAAATTTGATTTGCCATTAGGGCAGGGGTGCCGCAGGGAAGTATTCTCGGACCGATACTATATTCTATTAGTACAATGGATATCCCTACATCCACTGACACACTGTTGGCTAGATATGCAGACGACATAGCAATACTTTCAACTCACAAAGACGCCACCACTGCATCCTCACTCCTACAGGACCATTTAAATCTTATACAGGAACACTTCAAGCTTTGGAAAATCAAAATTAATGAAACAAAATGTACACATATAACATTCACCCTCAGACGATCAAACTGCCCGACTGTGTATATTAACGATACTCCTATACCACACGAAAAAGACATCCGATACCTTGGACTCTACCTAGATAGACGCTTGACATGGAACACACACGTAACGAAAACTCGACAGTCAATGAAAACCAGATACTTCCTAGTAAAACGCTTACTTGACAAAAGATCTAAATTAAACCTGAAAAACAAAATTCAAATCTACAAAACCATAATAAGACCAATTTGGACCTACGGACTACAACTTTGGGGAACTGCCAAACCGACACACACTAAACGGATACAAGCCATACAGAACAAGATACTGCGAACAATCACACAATGCCCATACTATGTTTCTAACATGACGCTACATACTGACCTTCAAATCCCATTTGTACACGACTTAACACAACAACTTTACAAACGATTCTACAGCAAACTAGGAACACACACGAACCCGCACGTCACAAACCTGTCCTCCCTAACCATTCCTGGGAATCCTCCCAGACGTTTGAAGCGCCAGTGGCCAAGGGACCTCCTGTCACAGGAAGAGGAGTAACAAGACCAGGAAGAGTGGCATTGGCCACCTCCTTCAAGCCTTCAAGCCACATTTATCTCAGCCCACATTTACTTATTGTACTGTTGTTACAGATTGTAAATATAAATAAACAAACCAAAAAAAAAATTTGATATAAATTAGTTCTTAAATTCTATTTTAAACTTGCTGATACCAAGATGGAGTTAAACCGGAGATACTTATTGAGAGGGCTCTTGGTGGATACTCCACGTTATTCTTGGCTAAAGTTTATGCTATAAAGGTCTGTACTTACATATGGGCCCTAGGAATAGGGAGGTATGCATCTTTTCGGACAGCCAGGCGGCACTGAAGGCTCTTGGGGCATTCAGAATTACTTCTTCCCTAGTCAGGGAGTGTCGAGACTCAAGGAGGTATGGGTGCCGGGACTCAAGGGGATAAAACGTAATGAACTAGCCGACCAACTGGCTAGGAATGGAGCGAACACCCCCTTTCTGTGGGCCGCAACCTGTTCTGAGGATAGCCAAAAGTATGGCGAGGGCGTCTCTGAGAGAATGGACTCGAAGAGAACATAATCGTCACTGGAGGCTAAGACTGGGGCAAAACACGGCATAATGGTCATGCCAGAGCTGTGTAAAAGAAGAACCGGAGAGAACCTGGTTCTAAGCAGGTATCAGATTTGTCTGATAACGCGCCTGTTTACAGGGCACGGTAGGTTCAAGAAACATCTACACAAGGTGGGATTATTTGATTCGGAGCTCTTGTGTAGACTGTATCAGGAGGAGGAAGAGACAGCCTCTCACTTTTGTTTCAATAGGTCGATAATTTCTAACATTTCTTTTATCACCAGATTTGTGAACAGGAGTAATATAAGTGAGTGTCCAGTACTGAGGAAAATAACCAGAAGAAAGAGATAAACTAAAGATAACATTAAGCAGAAGAGCCAGGACATTTGCTAAGGTTTTGCAAAACACAGGAGGCAGACCATCAGGACCTGCATTTTTTGGAAATATCTAGCTGATTCAAAGCCTCAAGTATTTCCCCTTCGCCTATTACTATATTACCAACATCCATATCTTGGTTGAAATTATAATCCGGAATATTTATAACATTATATAGTTGCTTGTACCCACTAGAAAAAAAATGAAGCAAAAATGTTGCACGTATTCGACTTCTATGGTATCCAAACAAACAGTATATGGTAAACCATCTTTCTTTCTTACAGATTTGATATAATACCAAAAATATTTGATGTTGCAATTAACTACTGAACTCTGAACATCAGTGATATAATTAGCGTAATCAAAATTCATTTAATATTTACATTGGCTGCGTAGTTGTTTAAAGACATCATAAGATTTTTTTATCATTTGTACATAAAGTATGTTTTGTGCATTTTTTTTCTGTTTAATCAAACTTTTTAGTACATCAGAATACCATACCGGAAAAGTAAGATTTACTAATTTAATTTTAGGAACAAACCTTACGAATTGCACAATTTAGATAATAATAGAATTATCTACGTTATCACAATCTTTCAGAAGTTTTACATATAGATTATCATCCATGTACCTCCACAATATCATTATAGTTACATTTATTAAAATTAAATTGATCCAATGAAACATGTGAACTGATTTCAGTAATTGGAATTTTAATATTAAATTCCAATGATGGATTATAATGATCTATATCTAGAAGGGCACTGTTTACTGAGCCAACTGGAAGATTGGTAAATATTAGGACTAACATATTATTATAAATATTTAATACCATTGTTGCATTGTTGAAGTTTCATTAATTTTATCACAAACATATATATTAATTTAACTTTATTATTTGATGGTAATCCATCTGCAATACCTAACCATGAATTACTATCAGTAAAAAGGTAAGTTAAAATCACCAACAAGTAAAAATTTAGCATTCGGAAATCTAACATATATATCTGGTAGGTTATTACAGAATTCTGCATAAATGTAGTCATTAGTAGAAGGTGGGATGT
Organism: Triatoma infestans; assembly: GCA_011037195.1. Lineage (NCBI taxonomy): Eukaryota > Metazoa > Arthropoda > Insecta > Hemiptera > Reduviidae > Triatoma > Triatoma infestans. The sequence continues at coordinate 177,955 of JAAEAF010007873.1, forward strand.
ATACTAAACCTATTATTATTTGACAATTGCTTAATATTATTATTATTATTTTATTTTTTCCTCAGCCAGAGGGCCGGTGGGTATACAAAGCCTCACGACTTGCGGCAAGGAAAAGAAAAAACAGATGGCGAGAAAAAAAGAAAAAGAAAGATAAGGTGGCCAGAGTTTAATTTGCCAGGGCTTACTGCTTGGTATCGTCCAGCATGGTCTCGCGAATGATTCTAATGAGTGCAGGATAACGATTTGTAGCATTTCTGCGACATGCTCTTTTCGTATTTTGAGCTTGTTTAATCCTGCATTCAGAGACCTCGGTATTAATCCCACACTGGAGATCACTAATGGTACGATCTCGACCGCGGTGACGCCTCTCAATATGGAGGATATTTCGACGGCTAGAGGTCTATATTTTGCCAGCTTTTCATTTTGTTCCTTGGCAAGATTGGCAGCATCTAGGAGGGTAATATCTATTATAAATGTATCTACTACCCGGAGGACAGGACACGGATCATATTTATAGTAGGGCACATTTTTGTCGCCAATCCCAATTCACGGGCTGATTTTGCATGTACTATTTTAACCATTCTGTTATGGCTATTATTCTATTCTGATAGTCCTTTTGCGCTAGCACTGGGCATGCAGACAGAATATAATGCACTGTTTCCGGGCCTCTTTGTCTGTTGCGTCATTGTCAAGGGTGGCAGTGTACTGGCCATGCAGAGCCTTAGTTCACCTTACCGCTCTTGGCTCTGATCGGACATCTGCCCATTCTGTTCTGGTTAGGTTTCGGGGATGAGTCCCGTCCCGGCAGAGACTACTGCTTGGATTAGAGCTGATTATTATTATTATTATTATTATTATTTTTAATCACTTAGTTTACACTTATATATGAAAATAAACATACTTAGATAGTTACATACAGTACAGACAAACGCAAAGGCATACATCCAAATATCTCAGATTCTATTTATTTGTAAACCTATTAAAGAAAGAAATATCAAATACAAAGTAACGAATAATAATTATTTCCTTTATTGGAGAAACATATGAAAATTTATTCGCTATTTGTTTAGTATCTGCTGTCATCACTGATTTAAATCTATCCATTTATTGTCATACTTTCCAACTGTGTTTCTTTCAAATAATATTTCATTCCCTTTTTGACTTTTTATGTTTTAGTAACTGTAAATTTAGATGATTTAATGCATTTTTGCCTTTTTCATAATTTTTTATTTCATTTAAATCATCATTTCAATAGCATTTAAGTAGTCTTAAAAAGGATATTTCTGGTAAGTTATTCTTGGAAAAAAATATTGGGTTCTATTGAAGTTGGGAAAGTATTTTTATATTGTTTTCTTTGTTTGTTTTTAGGAAATCTGCAGTATCTGATACTAAACAACATTTCAGGGTACATTGTTCATCCACACTAATCCAAATTTTGAATCCACTCCGAAAAAATTGAAATGTATAGTGCTGCATTACATTATAGCACTTACTTACTTACTTCGGTAAATCTGGAGCCTGATGTGGGCTTTGAATTCCCTTACAACTTTTCACTATTCGCTCCCTTTCCCGCGCTTTCTTTTGTCATCTTGAAATCTTCATAGTTTTTAAATCTTTCTCCACATCTTGCAGCCAGCGTTCTGCGCTTTCCTTTTCGTCGAGTACCGAAAAATATGCTATTGAATACCCTGCGCTGCGCCCTGTCCGCCGTCATACGCTCAACATGACAGTAATTTTAAACGCCTTGAATTTATGGATCTTACAATTTCCTCGAAGTCATAAACCTCTTCTAATTCTTTAGTATTTTCTTATTTTCCAAATCCCTCCGGCATTTTTTGAGTCATAAATCTTTCTCAAGATTTTTCTTTCAAAAATTTTTAAACCATTTTTTGTAAGCTACATTTAAGGACCAGTTTTCTTTTGCGTATAGTTTGCGTCTGCCATAATTCCTTTGTTTATTTCAGAGGATATTTTACTCTCAAAATTAAATTCTGCATTAAGGTACTGAAAGTAATTAACTTGTTCAAAACAGAGCCACCGGTTGTACGCATAAAATTGTAAATTTCCAGGTCTTTTGGCCAATACCGACAAATAGTAAGTTTTTATTTATTTCTAGGTCCATCGTACTTGATTATTACTTTAGGGATTGTATTTTCTCGCAAATAAGCAAGGCGCATATCTGCACTAGTTTTTGGATTATCTGGAAACCAACTTGAAGAGGGTTGCGGAAAGAGCATCGACAACTGTAGTCACTGTAAAGTATAACTTATACTCGCATTTCCATTAAACAATACCTTTGCATTACTTTCAGCTAGGGTCCGAGTTCGTCTTGAATTGTGCCGCGCTAAGTGCAGATAGCCGATAGACCAATGCTTTATGCACGCGGACATGCGCGCCCAAAAACGTGACCTTGAGAGGTCGAGTGAGGCGGTTTTTGGAAGAACGAAAATTAAAGTATAAAAGAAAAGAAAGTAAGTGTAAAGTTCCCAAAACACTGACTTCTTGAATGTAATAAAATAATAAAGGAAAAATGAAGGAAGTAGCGGGAACCACAGCCGCAAACGTTAAAGCTGTATAATTACGTCGACGGAAATAGGACTTTACATCAAGATGGAGACGGCTGTGGCTGCTTAATTTTCTATAGCCTGAACAAGTAAACAAAACTGAAGTACTCGTAGTTGCTGTCAAGTGAATTTAAATGGATTTCTATTTTATTTATATGTCCATCGTTAGACTTAAAGTTTCAAATTTATTACCATAGCTAGTAATTTAGAAGTATGCGCTTTAATCCGAAAAGACCTGCTTTTATAGGTTCTCCCTCCTCGGATTCACGTCCCCAGCCCGCACGTGACCGTCGTCGCCATCTAATCTAATGCGTCGTCCGTTAAACGCAAAATTATATGGAATAAAGAGAAACTGTATCTTCATTATTGCTATGAAAACAGTTTTTATGATCAATCTTTAGCTCACCTTCCAGCTGCGAGTCGGCGAGAAACTGTAATTACAAAGCCAACCCCTAAATATCTTGGAATGACGATTGAAAGTAAGCTGAGCTTCGCCGAACATGTTAGGCGAGCACCTGACAAGGCTGAAAGTGATATAGCAATGTATGAGTGGAAGTTTGGCGAGCTTGGTTACTACCTCACCAAATTTCCCAGCAGACTTGGATACTCCAGGATGTATCACCATCGGATGGGAAACAAAATATCTTCGTCGCCCTATTTGTACTGTCTAAGGGCGATCCATGCTGCTGCTCAAATTTAGTTGGTGTATGAAAGGAGAGCACTCCAGCATGGCTCTATTGACCTATAAAAAGTGGGGTTCTCTCCAGATTCCATGGATGTGAAGACGGTAAGCAAGGAAGACACGCGGAGTCGCATTACACATTATGCCGAGGAAGTACCCTGTAAACTTGTTCCACATGGTAGTAGCCCATCTCATACACATTCACAGAATGTAGAACCCCATGAGAAAAATGTAGAACCCGTAAGGGCTAGGAAACCCCTGGCGGTGAGTAACTGAGAATGTTCTCATAACTAGCATTTGCACCTCGCATAGTAGCTGGAGAAGAACATCGTGCTCGACTAGTAGAGGTGCCGTGATGCTTCAGAACCGCATTCGGCTACCGCAAAGCGGATTCAGCTAAACTTATATCCTACTTGTCGAGCCTTATAGCCTACTACCGTCGAGGCACACCCCTAACTATTACGAATGGTGGAGGTACTGCCGTCTGCGCTCATAATAGTGCGTTCGTCAAAGTCAGCACTTCCGGATAGCGATCTGAAGCGTCAGGGCGTCCTTCCAGCGAGCACGACGTTCTTCTCCAGCCACTTATGCTAATCAGCTAAGGCTAGTTGTGAGGACATTCTCAGTTACCGCTAGAAATTCTACATTCTACTATATATATATATATATATGTTAATACTGATACAATTACGAGTATAACTAGTTGATCAGCTATAATTGTTTAAAATAGTACTTTAAGCGGAAGCCTATACTATCTGTCTTCTCTTGACAACCCTAAACTTAATGAAGAAATAAAAGAAAATTTATGTAATAGAAATGATATATATAAGCTTAGTATGTAAGGTTTAGGAAAAAAAAAAAATCTGAAGCGGTTTTCTCAAAAACTATGAGAAGTGTAAAAACAATTCGTAATGTCTCATTTGATGATCTTTGATCGAAAGCTTTGAGTCAGATCCGATGGTGATACCTACTTAATGGGTATCAAATTTGAGCTTCTTGCTGTTTTTATTCACTCACATACACAGCCACAAATAAATTCGCTTAATACTTTTTTTTTAAAAAAAAGTCCAAAAAGAAAACTAGTACTAAAGGACATTAAAATAAGCATTTCCGTTCAAACCTAATTTCGAGAATTTGATGACGATATCAATAAGAGAAATTAAAAAAATGGAACCTCCATTTATGGATAAGAATTACATATGTAAAGCACAAGTGAACTTAAGATAGAAAAATAAAAAGTACGTCATATGTTACATGATTATTTAAGTAATTTATTTGAAGATTATAGAGACCTAGAAAGATTATACTTTTATAGAAGCAAGTAAGCATTGCAAAGATAGGGTTAAGAGAATTATGAGGGGACCTCATCCCACATAACCCTCTCATCCTTAAATCCTCAAATGTTGAAAACTTGTGAATATTTTTCTAATGGCAAAAAAAAGAAATAACTTCAAATAATAATCTATATTCAAATTATTTTTTATAGAAATATGTAATGCAGAATATCCTGCATACTGAATTGTTACTTGCTCTTAAAAGCCTCCGCGCGCAGTCCGGAGGCCAGTGCACTCGTTTTGTTGCGGGAAAGTCCGGTATTGACACCCAGTTAAGGGACGAAAGGTTCGTAGAGAAAAAATCTGGTGTGAAACACTCACACAACTTTCTCTTACTCCAGTTCTCAAAATTATAATCAATAAATTTTATAGTTTGTGTACCAAATTTAATGAAATTTGTCGAAAATTGAAAAAAACTATTCAGTAAAAGCGCACTTCCGGTTTACTGATTTTCTTCACACCTGGAATTTTGGCCAATTATTTATTTCTAATTAATTTCGTTTGGATGATAGAGTGGTATAATCAAGTATGATACCACTTTAGAGGAAGCTGTAACCCTACCCCTCTCCTAAAAAGTGCCCTTAAATGAATTTTCCCAGAGAAATATTTTATATAAAAGTTGTAGATCTTTGAATGTTTAGTTTATATGTGTAGTTTCAAAAAATCGTCGGGGCCATTTTTGAGAAAATCGCGAAAAAGTGAAAAAATCATATTTAGTAAAGTGTTAAAACAAAAGCACTTCCGGTTTTCCGATTTTTCTCAAACTCGGAATTTCAACAACATATTTAATTCTAATTAACATTATTTAAATGACCGAATTGTGTAATAACCTGAAATAGCACTTTAGAGGGTAATCTAACCCCACCCCTCCCCCAGAAGGGCCCTTAAATCAATTTTCCCAGAGAAATGTTTCAAATAAAAGTTGTAGCTCCTTGTATATGTAGTTGATGTATCAAGTTTAAAGAAAATCCTTGGAGCCATTTTTGAGAAAAACGCAAAAAAGTAAAAAAGTCAACTAGTAAAGTGGTACTTCCGGTTGAGAAATTTTGACAGATAACGCACAGTCAGATTGCTGGTGATACCTAAACGGAATATCAAGTTTCAACTTTCTACGGTTTTTCATTTTTGAGCTATGCTGTTCACATACATACACACACACACACTTTTGCTAAAAACCACTTTTTTGGACTCAGGGGACCTCAAAACGGATATTTCCGGTGAAAATTTCGATATCGAAAATTTGACACGATTACAATACTTCCTCTTATTAGGAGTAAGAGAAAGTAAAAATGGGGCGTACAAAAACTGAACGCGGTATGAAGAACAGAATAACGGCGAAGGCAATGTGGCTGCCTTGACTCTTTTTGGGACTATTGTGTCAAACGTCTTTTCCCAGCTAAAGAGGCCTGTATTGCAAAACGTAAAATATTTTTCGGAATTCAGTTCCTACCGGATGTAAATAAGAGGTAACTAGAATCTTTTTTCTCTTTCTTTTATTAGAAATATCACAATTTTAATTAACAAATTTTCTTTTAATTTGGAATCCTTAATAAATTCCATATTCACTAAAGATAATTGAGTTTGTTTTATAAAATTCAAGGTTTGGAAATAGAGACTGACTAAGCAAAATAATGTAATTTATTGTTATTATTATATACTCTTTTCTAATGTTATTAGTTACTGACAATGCAAAGTCCAGATTACTGTCAACATTCTAAGAAAATTAAATTAAACCAGCCAGCAACAAACTAAACATAAAGTCTTAGGAAATTGTATTCACTATTTATGTATAGAATATTCTCAACATTTTATACCTTTTTGGATTTACTAGATATTTTTGTATGTTTGTTTGTGTGCTGGTAACGTTTAATAGTAACCTACGAGTACATATTATTACATATATACAGGGTGACCAGAGTTATATGCTCCACCCACTTTGTTTTTAAACGGCGGTAAATTTCGAAAAAATAGAAAACACGTATTTAATCATTTTTAGTCTAGTTTATTTTCAGTGATTGATCCATTTTTTTATACCCCAATATCCCGAGATACAGCATCCAACTTTTTTTTTTTCAAATGGAACATTATATTTTTTTTTGCATATTTTTATAGTACTTGAGCCTCTAAAAAAAAAAAAAAAAAAATTTAAAATCGGTTAGGTTTTTCAAAAGTTATGGTAATTTAAAATATGAAAAACAAATTTCAGTTTAATGTCAAAATTACCTTATTTTTTTTTTAAAGAAGCTGTTCAACTGATTAAGGTTACTGTACACTTTATTTTTTAGATATCCCCACAAAAAATAGTCCATTGGGGTTAAGTCCGGAGATCGAGGTGGCCATTGGATCGGACCATGAGTTCCTAACCACTTTTCGTGGAAATTTCTGCCCAGGTAACGTCGAAAAACTCTCGCATTATGTGCCGGGCAACCTTCTTGTTGAAAATACATATCTAACCGACGTTTTAGAGGAACATCTTCAAGTAGAACTGGCAAAATGTCTCTTAAAAAAGTTAGATACCTTTCACCAGTTAAGTTCCCTCTGTAGAAGTATGGGCCGATTAGTTGGTTTCCTAAAACTCCACACCTAACGTTTGTAGAAAAAACAACCTGATGGCGTGTGGCGAAGGTAACTTGTGGATTTTCTTCTGCACATATTCTAAAGTTCCAACGATTAAGAAGGCCATTGTTGGTAAACTTTGATTCATCAGTCCATAAAATTGTGCATTTTTTGTGGGGATATCTAAAAAATAAAGTGTACAGTAACCTTAATCCCGTGGCATCAGTCGAAGATCTGGAACGTCGAATATCTAGCCTGCCTAGATGTTGACTTTGCCACCTAAGTGCTGCTACAAACAGAGCGTGGGAGGCCAGAGCTTTGGCTTGCCTATCCGTTGATGGTGCCCAGCTTGAAGAGCTCCTTTAAAGAAAAAATAAGGTAATTTTGACATTAAACTGAAATTTGTTTTTCATATTTTAAATTAGCATAACTTTTGAAAAACCTAACCGATTTTAAATTTTTTTTTTTTTTTTTTAGAGGCTCAAGTACTATAAAAATATGCAAAAAAAATATAATGTTCCATTTGAAAAAAAAAAGTTGGATGCTGTATCTCGGGATATTGGGGTTTAAAAAAATGGATCAATCACTGAAAATAAACTAGACTAAAAATGATTAAATACGTGTTTTCTATTTTTTCGAAATTTCCCGCCGTTTAAAAAAAAAGTGGGTGGAGCATATAACTCTGGTCACCCTATATATATATTTACTCAATAGTAAGAGGAAGTACTGTAAAATTCAAATTTGTGTCAAATTTTCGGTATCGAGTTTTCAACGGAAATACACGTTTTGAAGCCCTGAGTCCGAAAAAGTGGTTTTTAGAAAATTATATATATATATATATATATATATATGTGTGTGTGTGTGTGTGTGTGAGAACAGCATAGCTAAAAGTCGAAAAATCGTAGAAAGTTCAAACTCGACATTCCGTTTAAATATCACAATGAGATCCGCGACAGTAACTTATGTGTCAAAATTTCTCAATCGGAAGTATCACTTCACTGAATATGTTTTTTTATCATTTTTTTTGCAATTCCTCGAAAATGGCTCCAATGAGAGTCTTTAAAGTTTTCATATTTGTAACAGGTTATAACTTAGTACAAATACGAATGAATAATAGTAATATAATACACGTTATTAACTATATAGGTAGGTGATGAAGAAATGTGTATTACATACGTTAGTATATGTACCGCCGAAGCGAGAAAATAAGAGAAATGTCTCTATGTTAAAGCAAATATTACCAAATTAAGATTATTGGCACAATTACTTTTAACAAGCATTAAATATCCACCATTAAGGGTAAATAGTATAAATTAAATTTACCATGTATTGTATGTCAATCAGATACGTTGGAGCATTTTCCTTTAGAGTGTCCACTTTACTAGACAGTCAGAATGAAATTTTTCATTAAGTACGAATTAAATCTGAAGGAAATGATACTGTCAGTAGACACAGTAAAACAGATCAATATAGCCTATATTATTTTATAAAAAAAAAAAAAAAAAAAAAAAAAAAAATGGCCCACAGCCCATGAAGGGCCAAGGCTTGCCAGACGGCGATTAGGTCATTTTTTGCAATTCCTCGAAAATGGCTCCAACGAAAGTCTTATAAAGTTCATATTTGTAACAGGTTATAACTTTGTACAAATATGAATGAATAATAATAATAATAATACACTTTATTAACTATATACCACGGGCAAGTGGTAAGCACGCGCAGTTCCCACGACGTTTAGGTTCAGGCCTTCGCTACCGAGGGCGCTACTAACTGTAGCTTCACAATTTTTTTATCACGATGCTGGGTCAACTCAACACCGACTTTGCCCTCACGATAATCGAACCCTGAATTTTCGCAAGAAAGACGAGTGCGCCAGCCACTAGACCAACACGTTAAGACATTATTTTATAAAAGTTTATTTAAACCGAAGGCAGGAAATAAAAGATACATTTTTTATGGCTGATTAAATTATTTCGAGAATTTCATATTGGTGTAAATGATATTTTGTATTACTAAATTTTATTTAAAGGTCTGTTGTGCTATTGTAGTTTTTATAATTTTGTTTTTATATTTAATTTTATGGAGGCCTTTGTTATGGTTTAAAAATATTGTTATTTGGCTGGGCCAGCTCTATTGTAATAAATCTTGATTTGCAAGCTATAAATAAATAGTTTTAGGATTAGTTAATGATGTGACAACATAGCAGATCGTTTGGCAGCGCTCTATCATTTAGCCCAGAAATACTGTCAATTTGAAGTTTTAACTTCCACTCCTAATACTTTGTAGAAAAAAAGTTTCGAATAAAAGTAGAAGGCCTATATTTGTGCAGTTACTATAACAAGTTAAAAATAAAAAATAAAAAAATCCTGTGTGAAACACTCACATGATTTTCTCTTGCTCTAACTTTTTTAGAATTTTATTAATTATTTAGATATTAATTATTAAATAGAATTTTATTTATTTTTAGAATTTAGAATTTTTTATTTTTTAAATTCCAGCGTTTACAATATTTAGTTAAGGTGGCCATAAACA